>CAIGQQ010031624.1:286404-297261 GCA_903798035.1 Danio albolineatus
CCCTAATTAAACACATCTGGTCAAACTAATCGAGTCTCAATCTTGTTCATAACCTGGAGATAATGTTAAGTGTGCAGAAGTGGATTGTGATTAAACTGCAGGGCTGCTTTTACACACAAAAAAATGGGATAAGAGGTAGATGAGGGTGATGATGATGCACACCTTTGTACGAACGACGGTGTTTTCACAAGTCTGTGGTTTGTATGCTTCCAAGTCATGGACCCAGCCATTTGTAAACTGAAGATGAGCTTCCATTGACTTAAAATTACGGAACTGGGCCTCTGTATAGGCACTTACACCACAGACTAAATATGCAAAAATATCAGGAAATGTCAGAGGAGGTAAATCTTCGGGATCACGAGAAAAATTGTGTGCAGGCACCTCATACGGATCCAGATTTTTGATCAATGACAACTTTTTCAAGTACCGTTCTCGTGCATCCGGTTGAAGTTTGTCTCTGTATAGTAAATTTCGTTCTTTTAATCGACTTTTCAACATTGTTTTTACACACAGTACGACTCCGTATTAAGTACGTACAGTAGTCTCGCCCGATGTGGCCTCAGAGTATGGCGGCGCCGCATTGTTTACGTCCCAGAATGCATTGCGCAGTGACGTCGGTTGCCAAGCCCTATTAAACGCTTTGAAGGAAAAAAACACCTCGTGATGGGCACAAACTGTCGCAAAACACTGCTGAAATTGGAGCCTGGGCATGCGCAGAAGGACTGCCTGATGGAGCCAGAGGCAGAGCCGCGGAATCAAGCTTCCAACCAAACGCTTGTACATCAAATGAACCACGCCCCCCGAACTTCTCTGCCGGTGTCTTCACTATAACTCGCTATTGTAAATATAAGAACTTACATTTAAAAACACGTAATAATATATGATTTAAAAACGGTGTTATTTAAGCGGTTATAAATTAATTAAAGCAATATGTTATACTGCAGAAAGAAACGATCTTTCATAGCCTGATTAAGACTAATATGAGCACAAAAAATATTCTTCTTGTAACAGGGTTGCTGGTATTGTTATCTTCACAGGGGTAGAACTAACACTTGTAAAATATGAACAATAACAAACAACACATACATTTATTATTAATCAACAGGACCCAAAATATACACACCATAGACAGCTATTTACTATGCGGGAAAAACTGTGTTTACCAGATAAATACAGCAAGATTTGTAAATATCAACAGAATATTTACACGTCCCATCCCTGCACTATATAAAATTGTTAAACTTAGCAGTATTAATACATCAACTGATGTCTATCAGCTGCTGAACATCGCTTGTATATAATTTTTTTGCCTCCGTTATCATTTGGTTTATTCGATGCCTTCATTATATCTGGCAAAGAGGAATTTACATTTATTTTAATGTTTATTAGGAGTTTTTAAATAAGCCAATGGTAAATGATGTATAGAAATAATATATCACATTTACAGCTCTATTTGTTATATAAGATAATGTTTCTAGAACATTAATATTTTATAACAGCAAACTCAGTAGATTAACTCAATAACATGCAGAAACTCAAAACGTAAGAGACTTTAAATCAAGTTCAAAGAACGTTAGATCAATGTGGAGTTCGGCTAACATTAGTTTTGTCTTCCTAATTATTATTACAAACCCATAAAGATAATTACTGCTAGATAGCGATCACCTGCATTTCCCCCGTCATGGCTAGGCGTGTATCAGCGAACTAATAAAGCCCGATTAAGCCCTGACCTTGCCGAATAAACAGTGATCCATCAGATTCTGTAGGTCAGACAGTATAGTTTACTGCTGAACTCATTTTATCATGGTAAAGTAACACAGAAATGGAATAATGACACTTCAATCTCCTCCCGAAGCTCCGACGGTGTGCTTTGAGAAGCTGTCAATCAGAACTGTCAATCACGATGACACGCCCAGCATTAAATTACTGGCTAAAACACACTCTTTACAAAAATGAAGATCTGCACCTATACCAGCATTATAACCAGCGCCTTAATTGACCAGAACCATCTTTCGGGACATTTTATTGCAAGTGTAATGATTTTTTTTTATGTGGGCTCAAGTCTCGTTCGTTAACATGGAGGAGGCGCTTTATGACTTGTACTGCAGCCAGCCCCCAGGGGGCGATCTAACGGCCGAAACCCTCACTCGAAAGCAGGCGTGCGGCACACTTGGTGCTAGCTTTAAACATGTAGCTTCTTAGTTTAGTGATGGTCATCTGGCTGAACAGTACACATGTAGTAAAACATGAGACAATGCAAAAAATAATAACAATAAACATTCAAATGCATGTCATTGTGCTTAGAGTACCTGCATTAAAGGGCACATACATGACCCCTTTTTTATATTTAATATAAGTCTTTTGTGTCAGCAGAATTTGTCTGTAAAGTTTCAGCTCAAAATACCCATCAGATTATTAATTATAGCTGTTTAAAGTCCTTCCATTATAGCCCTAAACAAATTTTTGCGGTTTTTGGCGCTAGCCCTTTAAGAATAGTCCTCCCCGCCCACCGTTCCTGTCAGCGTGCCTCAATCTCCGCCCTCGGCTGCGTCAGACACACAGGCACAACAGGAACAGATCTGAAAGAAGCAGATCTCACTACGTTTGAGAAATACAACAGTAAGAACTTTACCAAAGACTGTTTAATGTGTTTGTTAAGGAGTTGCAACGATGAGACACACTCAATGCAGTAACAGAGTTCGTTCGCGCGCGCGCGCACACACACACACACACACACACACGCACACACACATACACACACACACACACACACACACACACACAGCGCGCGTTGAGCTTCGCACTGATTTGCAAGCAAATGTGAAAGGATACGGGTTTAATCTCCACTGCTGTATGGATATCTGTACGTTAATGTACTAAATAAACCTGATTTAATGTCAACAAACCGAGATTGAAGCGTCTTTTTTGCTGACACGCGGCTGTGGTGATGAAGTAAAGCTGAAGTGAATCGCTGTAGTTCATTACAAACATTCACTGTTTTAAACACGTGTTAAACTTGTGAAACTCACTCTAGATCACATTCGATGATGATTAATGACCTTCCCGAACTGAACAGACCTTTTATTCCCGGTTGTTTTGCGCACATCCTGTCTTGTTAATATGATTATACGCGTTACTATGGAGACATGTTAATACGCAGCTGTCAATCAATTCGGTGGGCGGGGGGACCGCACTCCTACGTCAATTTGCGGTCGATCTCAAAACCGCTCCAATTGGTCCACCGTTTTTATGCTGTTAAATTGAAAAAAAAGGACTGGGTGTGTTTATATCACCCCAAAATGACCGTCTATACACTATAACTACACATATGACTGTCCAAACAGCTTAAAAAGTAGATTTTTCATCAAAGGTGCCCTTTAACTTACATTTGTCACAGGAATTAATCACCAAGCTTCTGAGATGAGAGCGTTTTGATGAGTGTGGCATAGTTTGATTATTCAGGTTCTGGGGTTTGTCTTGAAGCCATTAACCTGAATTAACTGAGTGAGAATTAACTACCTATAGCGACCTCTTGTGGCCATTTACACCCTGACTTAAACCCAATTGAGCATCTCTGGAGAGACCTAAAAATGGCTGTCCACCAACACCATCCACCCTGAAAGAGCTGGACAGGCTCTGCAAGGAGGAATGGCAGAAGATGCTAAAATCTAAGTGTGAAAAGCTTGTTTCATCTTTCCCAAAAAGGCTTATGACTATTAGATCAAAAAGGTGCTTCTTAACTTAAATGGTTATAGCAAATAATAGCAAAACTGTAATATAACAAAAACTGAAAAAAAAAATTAAGGTCTGAATGCTTCACGTACCAACTGTATAAATGTTTGTTTGTGTGTGTGTGTGTGTGTGTGTGAGTGAGTGTGTGAGTGTGTGTTTGCAAACATGCAAAATGATCATTTGTTGGAAATGTTTAGTTTATTTATTTATCAATTACAACTCTGAGTCTTTACAAAGCCATGTTTTTTTACATATTGGTTATAATGCCTTCATCTTCAGTATCTGGCTCAGCCTGAGGTTGGAGATTGATGGGATAAAAAATTTCATCATATGCAATTTGCCCATGAAGGCCTCTCTGGTTCTCCACACACTGCACTGAAAGCTGAAAATATGTCATCAATAGGCATGTATTTTAATACAGTAGTGAAAATACATGTATGATCCAAGACCTCCCCTTTTTACCTGGACAGTAGATTCAGACGTGTCTTCTGACAACTCTTCTTGGTTGTTCACATATTGGTCATAATCCTTAAGAGAGCAAACGACAAACAAATAGGTACTAAGCTGTCACTGAAGTTGCATCCATAAAACTATGATAAAAATATACACTTAAAAAACTAACATATTCTATTAAGGAAAAATAAGCGTTTCTTTTTTCAATGAATATGCAAAATATTAATATCTGATTTTTTTCAAACTTGAGCAAATATATTAGAGTTAGATGTAGTAGACTGAATTCTGACTGATAATAATAGAAGGTAACACTTTTGCTATAACAGTACATAATAATGTATACATCTATTTTTATTCAGTGCAAGTGAAATGATCGCACAGTTAAACCCTGGGCAGGCTTGCGGTGGCAGCTTCAACAGCTCTGGTAGAGGTAGCTCTGTCAGTGATGGCAACCGCTCTTTGTAGCTCATGTAGTGGCATCGACAGCTCTTGCAGAAGTAGCAGCGATGGAGGCTCTGGTAGTGACGTAGGTTCTGGCAGTAACAGCTCTGGTGGTGGCAGCAGCTCTGATTACTCAATTGATGGTCTTGAAGCTAAGGTTATGGCGATTCAGGAACAGAAACCATGACATCAAGAGACTTGGGACTTGAAGACATCTTGTGAGCTAGCAGCAGACTGGCGGTAATCATCTTGTGAGCTGGCAGATCTTGAGAACTGAGTGGTGACCGCCATTTTGTTAAGTGGTGGACTGGTGGCAGTCATCCTGTGCATGGCAGTCTAGTGGTGGCCATCTTGTGAGCTGGTGGACTGGACTGTACAGGTGAGGGCATAGTTAATGTTGGTGGAGTGAATAGCAAGCCCCATCGCCAGTGTTCCTTGCTGTTGCTTTTTCTCCACCACAATGCCCACTGTGGACTATAATACCCAACTATAATTTTTTTGAGCCAGATCAATGTATTGTTCTAATGCCCAATGGGGCTCGTGTGACATACATGAATAGAGTGGCTCAGATTATGTGTCACAGAAAAATATCATTAGACTCAATTCATTTAAATGAGCTAAATTAACGAAGTCCTCAACATACAATGCATCTGAAAAGTATTCATAGCACTTCACCTTTTCCACATTGTTTTATGTATCAGCCTTTTTCCAAAATGGATTAAATAAATTTATTTCCTCAAAATACTAATCTACACACATTATACCCCATAATGACAATGTAAAAAAAAAAGAAGATTTTTTGAAATTGTTGCAAATTTATTAAAAATTAAAAAAAACCTGAAAAATCACATGTACATCAGCACTCACATCCTTTGCTCAATACTTTGTTGATGCACCTTTGGCAGCAATTGTAGCCTGAAGTCTTTTTGAATATGATGCCACAAGCTTGGCACGCCTGTCTTTGGGAATTTTTGCCCATTCCTCTTTATAGTACCTCTCAAGCTCTATCAGGTTGGATGGGAAGCGACGGTGTACAGACATTTTCAGATCTCTCCAGAGATGTTCAATAGGATTCAGGCCTGGGCTCTAGTTGGGCCACTCAAGGACATTCACAGAGTAGTCCTGAAGCCACTCCATTGATATTTTGGCAATGTGCTTGGGTCATTGTCCTGCTGGAAGATGAACCGTTGCCCCAGTCTTAGGTCAAGAGCACACTAAAGCAGGTTTTCATTCGGCATGTCTCTGTACATTGCTGCATTCATCTTTCCCTCTATCCTGATTGGTCTTCCAGTTCCTGCTGCTGAAAAACATCCCCACAGCATGATGCTGCCACCACTATGCTTCACTGTAGGGATGGTATATGAGCGGTGCCTGGTTTTCTTTAAATGTGATGCCTGGCACTCCAAGGAGTTCAATTTTAGTCTCATCAGACCAGAGAATTTTGTTTCTTATGGTCTGAGAGTCCTCCAGACGGGCTGCTATGTGCCCTTTACTAAGAAGTGCCTTCCGTCTGACCACTCATCCATACAGGCCTGATAGGTGGATTGTTGCACAGATGGTTGTCCTTCTGTAAGGTCCACAGAAGAACGCTGGAGCTCAGACAGAGTGACCATCGGGTTATTGATCACCTCCCTGTCTAAGGCCCTTCTCCCCCGATCATTCAGTTTAGATGGCCAGCTCTAGATCTTAAACTTCTGGATGATGGAGGCCACTGTGCTCATTGGAACTTTCAGAGCAGCAGAAATTTTTCTGTAACCTTCCCCAGCCTTGTGCCTCGAGATAATCCTGTCTCGGAGGTCTACAGACAATTCCTTTGTCTGTCAATTCCTGTCAACCCTGGAGCTGTATATAGACATGTGTATGCCTTTTCAAATCATGTCCAATCAACTGAATTTATCACAGGTGAACTCCAATAATGCTGCATAAACATCTCAATAATGAGTGGAAACAGAATGTACCTGAGCTCAATTTAAAGCTTTACGGCAAAGGCTCTGAATACTGATGTACAAGTGATTTTTTTTAAGGTTTTTTATTTTTAATAAATTTGCAACAATTTCAAAAAAAAAAACTTTTTTTACATTGTCATTATGGGTTTTTTTGTGTAGAATTTTGAGGAAATAAAATAATTTAATCCATTTTGGAATAAGGCTGAAACATAAAAAAATGTGGAAAAAGTGAAGCGCTATGAATACTTGATGCACTGTAGTTTTCAATTGATTTCTCCTCTTAACAGAGACTCACTAACATCGCTGTTGGGTTTGTCCTGAAGCTGCTGGAACATCATAACACGTGATTGTCACACTGACACTGAGGAACACTGTGAGAAACCGAAGTAATGGAAGATTTGTGAATTAATTTGTGAGTAATTACTATCATAATTACTTGTTAGTGCATGTTTGTTAATTTAGTAATCATTACTAATTTCAGTAGATTAAGGCTAAATATAACTCGCTCTATGAGAACGAATAGTAATAAAAAGTGCACATTTTAAAGTACATTTGACTGATAAATTAACCTCCCAAAGGAACTCAGAAATGTTCAATAATAAACACCTGTTTTGCATAATTTTCCATATATATTTATATTAAAATCTACGTACCATTTCAATGGCTAGAGCCTCAAGACACCAAGAATGGAAAATACTTTAAGAATGAAGTGCCGTGTATTAATTAAAGCAGATATTTCCAAACTAAAATCATTTTTAGCATACAGATTATGTTTTTCTTCTGCTGCTGTTCTGTGTGCTGCTTTACTTTTTCAGTACCCATTAATGTTTTGGGCTAATTAATATCAAGAGAAACAGATTCAGTTCACCCAAAAATCAAAATGCTGTCATCTTTTACTCTCCCTTCACTTGTATTTTTGGGTTAATTATCACTTCCAAGAGTGATAATTAAAGCTTGTTTGGCATGCTGTCTCGGGAGAGAGCCCTGAGCTCATAAGGCAAGAGGGGAGTTAGCTCTTGTAGATCTCGAGAACTCCCCTGCTGTAGTAGCTAATGAACAGATAGTGATTGCTCTTAAGAGATAACTACTTACTAGGAGTATGTCTATGTTGCCGATTTGGATTAGTCAATTAACTGAAGTTGCATGTTTTTGGACGGTGGGAGGAAACCGGGGAACCCGGGGGAAACCCTTGTGAGCATGTGTAAACTCCACACAGAAACGTCAGCTGGCTTGGTAAGATCTAAAACCAGTGATGCTCTTGCTGTGATGCAACAGTGCTAACCACTGGGCCACCCATCTAGGAAAGGAGGAGGAGTAAGGGTGGAAGGGGGATTCTTCAAAATGAAGATGGTTGTTGTATGCAACTTAGGGTATTTATAGTTGCATAGGAATCGTCTGATTGGTAAATAATAAATTGGATGATGCAGGACCAGCTGCAAATAATCATAAGCACGTGATCCTCTCGAAATTAGTTTATAAATAAACTTCACTTAAAATGAATATAAAAATGTGTACTAGTAAATAGCCATTATTCACACATGACTTGTGTAGTTAAGGTCAACCTCATCATTAGTTCATTATAAAGTAAAATTTAGTTGAAATATTAGTACATGTTTATTTATGTAGGGTTACCCAAAAAGGCTTATAATAACAAGTATGTAAGTTAACTACTACAAAATTACATTTGTAGAAAAGATCATAGGTATTATTTACTTACTCCATATGTGTTTGGATGATCAAAGCTGGCTTCAGTATGAATCTCTCCAATGTTTTCTTCTTCTGTCTCACTCTGTAAAACAACAACAACTAGTAATTTGTGCAAGACATTATGTGCTAGAAATAGAAATACAAGGTATTTTGTTGCTGTTTATATGGGAAATACACACACACACACACACACTCACTCACACACACACACACACACACACACACACACACACACACACACACACACACACACACACATATATATATATATATATATATATATATATATATATATATATACATACATTCACAGCAAATTCTGGTCTTTGGAATAAACACCCTGGGAGTTAAAATCAACTTAATTTGAGTGTACATGCGTGAACATATAATTTACTCCCCTGCAGAGTTAAAATCACTCTGCTTTTGGAGTTGAATTTTAACACATTTTTTTTGTTAAATTTCAACACTTTCTGGAGTTAAAATTGTAATCCTACAGTGAGTACTTTTGCATTTGTGTATAATATGAACTCCTTACTGAAATTAAAATTTAACACTTCTTAGAGTTAAAGTGTACTTCAAACTTTTTTTTGTGTGAAAATGACTGAACTGATGCAATACTCTTCACTACAGCTTTTATTTATGCAAATCCACACATTAGATTTAGAAATCCCATCAATGGACACACTTTAATATCAATTGTCATCATAGCATCAAATCTAACAGCAAAACATTTACAATTAATACATGTAAAAATACTTTAAGAATGAAGCGCCGTGTATTAATTGAAGCAGATATTTCCAAACTAAAATCATTTTTAGTTTGGAAAGTGCCAGTGCCAACAGTGCCAATTGCCTAGTAAAATTGCATGAAACAATCAACACATCAATTCAATTCATCTTTATTTGTATAGCACTTTTACAATGTAGATTGTGTCAAAGAAGCTTCACATGCATTATAAAAAAAATTGAAACAGTGTCAGTCCAGTTTTCAGTGTTGAAGTTCAGTTTAGTTTAGTTCAGCGTGGTTTATTATTCACTGCTGAGAGTCCAAACACTGAAGATTAATCCATCGATGCGCAGCCCTACAAGTCCTGAACCATGCAAGCCGGAGGTGACAACAGCGAGGAAAAAACACTTAGCGAAAATGAAGAATTAAAAAACCTTGAGGGAAACCAGGCTCAGTTGGGCACGACCATTTCTTCTATGGCCAGACGTCTTGTGCAGAGCTGCAGTCTAGGCGCCAGAGGTTGGAGAACGCTGGACGTCCATCGCGGAGAAGCTGCATCTTATAAAATTAAGTTTACAGGAATAAAAAGCAGCAAAAAAATATCTCATCAAACTCCTTAATCACAGTCAACTCTGCTAGCTTTGAAGTTAGAATTTGCTCGATAATCTGAAACAAAAAGATAAATAATTTAGAAAGATTCAGCAAAATTAGACCTCAACCTCACCAACTGTATATACTATGTAATACTTTAAAATGCATTTATTTTCTAACATTATTTTGTAATGTTTCCAGTATAAGAAAAAACAAACACAAAAAAACAAAAACAAACTTGCATTTCTTTCATGGACATTGTCCATTAAAGGTTGAATAATTTGAGATCCAGAATCGCTGCTGCTCAAACTGCTTGAGACAGACAATTTATCTGTCAGACTTGGGGAGGAGGGCACTTTAACAACCTCTTGCTGCAGGACAGTCAAATCTGTTGATCACAAAAACAAAACATTATACAGAAAATAGGCTACTCCAGCAGCTAATGTTGTGTACCAGGGTGGATATTTCTCTGTCACATAAAACTCTGCTAACCACAAGTAGTAAGAGTAGCACATGCTGTCTGATTGTACCAAATTCTGTCAGGTCTGAAAAGTCTGTTTCAGAAAATGGTTCTGAAATGCACACAGTTTCACAGTCATGACACCAAATTTCAATCTATATAAAAAGTTCTTAAATAAGGTACCATCTGTCACGATCACCAGCGATCTCCTCAGTCAGAGATCGCTGGTTGATTCACAAATTAGCACAGCCTCCTTCACATTAGCACCACTAGCACAGTCACGTTAAGGTTAATTGATCACAGCCGTTTCTCATCACAGTGCACTCCATTTAAACCCACTCCCCACAGCACTCAGGGTCCGAGATCGTTCCTGCGAAACGGACTCTGAGTGCGTGCCCTCCGAACACTCCATAGTTAGTAGTTTAGCTGCACTTACCTTAAACGTAGTATTAGCCTAGCCTTCCACGGCTTCCAAGCTCGTCAAGCCTTCCACGGCTTCCAAGTCCTCCGAGCCTTCCACGGCTTCCAAGCCCGTCTAGCCTTCCACGGCTTCCCAGCTCGTCAAGCCTTCCACGGCTTCCAAGTCCTCCGAGCCTTCCACGGCTTCCAAGCCCGTCACGCCTTCCACGGCTTCCAAGCCAGTCAAGCCTTCCACGGCTTCCAAGCCCGTCAAGCCTTCCACGGCGTCCAAGCCCGTCACGCCTTCCACGGCTTCCAAGCCCGTCAAGCCTTCCACGGCTTCCAAGCCCGTCAAGCCTTCCACGGCGTCCAAGCCCGTCACGCCTTCCACGGCTTCCAAGC
>CAIGQQ010031624.1:297361-316019 GCA_903798035.1 Danio albolineatus
CCACGGCTCCAAGCCCGTCACGCCTCCCACGGCTGCCAAGCCCGTCAAGCCTTCCACGGCTTCCAAGCTCGTCAAGCCTGCCACGGCTTCCTAGCCCGTCACGCCTTCCACGGCTTCCAAGCCCGTCAAGCATTCCACGGCTTCCAAGCCCGTCAAGCCTGCCACGGCTTCCAAGCCCGTCACGCCTTCTACGGCTTCCAAGCCCGTCGAGCCTTCCACGGCTTCCAAACCCGTCAAGCCTTCCACGGTTGCCAAGCCTATCAAGCCGTCCACGGCTTCCAAGCCCGCCAAGCCTTCCACGGCTTACCAGCCTTCTAAGGCGTCCACGTCACCCACGCCCTCCAAGTCGTCAGTCTGTGTGCTTCCCTCCGCCTGTGTTATCACCCAAGTCTCCAGTCTGTGGTCTGTGCACTCCTCTGTCTATCCTTAGTGTAGCTATCCATCCGTCCTGCCCTCTAAAGCCCTCTGTCTGAGTTTATCAATCCTCCAGTCCCATCCTTCACGTTTCCAGTCTGTGTTTACCATCAGTTCATCCATCCTCCCGATCCTTCCATCTGTGGTGTGTGCTGTCTCTACCCTCGTCGTCTTCCCACAGTCATCTGGTAATCCCCTGTGTGTTCAGTGTTGTCTTTAATAAACTATTATTCATCGTAACCATCCTTGTCCACCAGTCTGTTTCATAACACCATCATTAGTGTGGATGACATGTTTCTTTGGTTGTTGCAAGTTTTGGAAATACATCCTCATCCACCTCTATGCTATGGTCATCTGTGACTTTCAATGCTGTATCCTCTGGCATCAGAAACTTCTGCTGGACTACAGCATAACACCAACATACAATTTATCAAATAAATTTCAAAATTACTGTTATTATTTTGAAAAAATAATTACTCTTTATTAACTAAAGACTGAAACTCACATGCACTGAGAAAATCAAAGAAACAAACTTCCTCCAGCTTAATATATCTTTTCTTGCTTTCAAATTGCACTTTCATCAACAACTGAGCTGAAATGAAAGAGATAAATCTTATTTAACAGCTAATGTTAGTGTGAAAATCTAATGTGTATATATAGCTGAAAACAGCATACTTTCATGGTCACAACTAAATCATGTTACAATCCAAATTATTTCATGAGCAATATCACACAAATTATCAAATCAGACATAAAGCTGTATTGCTGGATAAAAGATATTAACATTACCTTGTTGTGTAAGTTTTTTCTTTTGATCAAGTAGGCTACCACTTATTTTTCACAGCAGAACACACATTTTCAGAAACAAGGGGAGAGTAAGGATTATTAACTAGCATTAGCTTGTTCACATCCACAACATTTTTAAAAAATACCACACAGAACAGCCACAATGGAAAATCTAAGTTATGCTAAATGCTAATTTCACATGCAGTCACTAGCATCACAGTACAAAATGAAACAGCTACAGCAAAACACATTTCTGTCACAAAATATGCAACAGTTCGAAAAAGCTTTTAGGATTGTATAACAATGCACTTTTACCTACCTCACAACGAAGGACTCAACTCCTGATCTCTTGTGCTGCTCAGCAGGGTTGTGTAATGGCGGACTTTCTAAACATTTAACTCAGATGTGGAGTTAAAGCACGTTCCTGAACACCAGTGAATGAACTCCAAAATACAACACAGCAGGGAGTATACCATAACACAAAATTGTGTTAAGAGTTTAAAAATAAAATCCATAAATGTTACACTTTCACACTTTTTTGCCTAACTCCTAATTTTTCAACTCCAGAAATTTGCTGTGTATAATTTTATTTCTACACTCTCAGAAATAAAGGTACGCGAGCTGTCACGTTGTGGTACCTTTTCAAAAGGGACACGTTTGTATTTAAAGGGTTCATATTGGTGCCTAAAAATTTTAAGAGGAACACTTTTCTACGTTTTAGGTACTAATATGTACCCTTAAGTTATTAATATGGACCTTTTAGATACAAAACTTGTACCTTTTGAAAAGGCACCACCCCAGTGACAGTTCGTGTACCTTTATTTCAGAGAGTGTATTGTGCAGTACTTATCACACACACACACACACACACACACATGCACACATATGGTTAAGGTTAGGGATATATTCAGGTGCTAACCTGAACAACACCATTACAGCAGACTGAAATGCTGATTTAAGGCATGATTGATCCATGCCTTCATAATGTTTACACCAAAAATTGCTCTTTCTATCTGAATGTCACTCCAGAAAATGAGAAACATCAAGGGAACCTGTTAGCCTTACCATTGTGTTGTCGAGTTCTGTCCAGCTGTTTGATAAAAGTTCTTTAACATCAGATAATTAATGAAATTTGAAAATGATGAACAACTTTTTTTATAGAGTGAAAAGAATCATCATGCGGAAATAAATATTTCCTTTCCGTGACTTTACACACGTGCCACAATTGCACCAATAGGATTTGGTGGTTAAGTTAGTTAAGTTTTCGAATGAGTTAAAATCTTTAAATGTTATTTTTCTACATGCAAAATGCAGCAAAGCAAACAAAATCTGAAGCGTTATCATAGAATTCAGTTTCAAACAAAAGGGTAATTAAAAGTGATCTATGTTAAAATGATTAAAAGTAGCAGAAAACAAATAGAAAAGTGGCAAACAGTTCCGTGTATACTGTATCCTCAGACTCGGACCATATAACATTGTACATTCTCACAGTTTTTTTTCTTAAAATTGTAAATGAAATTTTAATTACAAAAGTGTAAATTAAATAAATCAAAGTAGTCCATTATATTTTTCGCCAGTTCTTGCTCAGTTTTATTTCATTTTATTTGGAAAATCACAAGGAGGTGAAATAAATTCCCTTTACTTGAATAAGTATTGTGCAATGGGCATCATTAACTCATATATAAATGCTATATTCTGTCCGTGGTTTACCGTATCTCTTTCAACAGGACTAAAACCCGCCTCAAAATTGTTCAAAATGTCTGTTGTTTTCAAATACACAATTAAATATATTAAAGATTCTTCTGTATCCTAATTTTTTTTTTTTTTTTTTTTTAAATATTAGGTCAAATAAAATCATGTGTGGCTCTATGAGTCCTACACATGGGGAGTTCTACAGTCCTACACATGGGATTTAAAATGCAGAGAATTTAGTATAACTGCAAGATTTTAAAACCAATTTTTTAAATCTGCCCATTTTCTTCATTGAAGCCTTATGTATCTCCATGGAAATAAAATCAGAACACAGTGTACAGTTCTAAAGCAGTTAAAACATTTTTTTTTTTTCAATTTTAAACAATGAAAAGTTAAATAAACTTACCTTCTAAAGTCAAACAGGGTGTTGTCTTGTCTCCTCTGGATTTAAAATATGTGGTTTATTATAATATCAAATCCACATTCTTCAGTAATGAAAAACAGAAATATTGCCATGTCACTGAGCTAAGCTTACCAGGCATTCTTCTAGAAGACCTCTGACTGCTAATGACTGATGTGATTTGAATATAGGTCTCCAAACCTCTGCACTATTTCCTGTTTGCATGAAATAAGGGTGTCAGAGCATAGAAAAGAGGTCATGATTTATTTCTAAACAGAACACCGCTAAACAGGCACTGACAAACCACATCAGCTCATAGCAAAAGGGACAAATCCAGAAGAATTTCCATGTAAAACAGAAACTAAGTGCTTATCAATTCTCAGTTGCAGATACAGGATCATATAGGCAAAATAATAATAATACCGCTGAACAACTGTGCTTACATTAATTTATGTCATCATAGTCGCAATAACAAAAAAATCTAATTATTTATTGACAACACATAAACATGATCAATTATATAATTGAATTTATGATATACTCACTATTTACTCATCCTTAACCGGTTTATGTGGTTTGGATGGTTTATGAGGTTTCATTTTCTAATGAACACCTTAGATGATATAGTGTGGATGTCAATGGTTACAGGTCTCCAACAATTCCAACATATATGTGTTCATCAGAAGAAAGAAACTCAAATAGGTTTGAAACAAGTGAAGGGAAAGTTCATGATTACAGGATTTTCATTTTTTTTTGTGAACTATGCTTTTAATGCTCTCATAAAAAGCATTCTGTCAGTTACTGAGGTGGAGTCATGATTTCATTTTGGTTTTAATGCATTCCATGTAATGACTTTATATACACACTTTATATTAGGTGTGCTTTTTGCAGTAAGAACTCGCATCATGGTGTCTACTGCAAACCATTATGTTGTCCAATAATAGGAAATACATCTTAAAAGAGTAAACAACAAATAAAACTTTACAAGTCTATCACTGGCCCTGTACCCTTATTCATGTAATTCAAATATTTTTCACTTTTTTTTCCCATTAGCGCTAACTGCACACCATCACAGACTGAGGTACACATTAAATACCAATTTCATCCAAATCAATTATTAAAAATAAACTAAATTTTTTATGGAACGCAGGATATCTCAAAACAGACACTGATGCAACAAAACAATAAACTTTTTTAATCCAGGAAGAAAACGTGCAAGTTGATTAGCTGTCTTTTTCACCCATCCTTGAGTCATGAGAGTGTTCCACAACACAAAAGCCTTCCTTGTGTAATGAGCAAAAAGATCTGGCATGCCAAAATCAGTAATATCAGACACATGTGGAGTTGACAGGACTTGCCAGTATCCTTTTAAAATTCCTATCATTGTAATGTACTTATCCCGATTACCAGCTGGAGTGCTCATGAGACCCACTAGAAGGCACTCCATCTGTTCACCTCACCTACAACTAAGACTACACCTCCCTCAATCCTTTGCTCTCATTACACACGCATATCTGGAACTCTTGATCCGGACTTTGATTATACTGACACATGCACACTGTTACTGAAATATAAGTTTAAACCCATCCACTCAACACCCGCCAACCTGCTACAAGCAGGGCTTGGACAAGCAATTCCAGAATGTGAGGCAGGTGCTCTAATGAGGAGGCTAAAGACCGTGGCCTCTAACGTCTGTTGCTATAGTACCTCTTAATTGCATCCCTGGGCTCCATGTCCATCTGGGGATCCGATCATGAAACCAGTACTGAAGTTGTCTCACAGGAACAAACTGAGTTGTGTGACAGCAGCTGCAGATGTCACATACCCCAGGAGTCTCTGAAAAAACTTCATTGGGACCATTGTTTTGCTGTTGTAAAGATGGTTAAGTCTCTCTAGAATATCAGACCATAAGAACTGTTATGGAATTCGAAGAGGCAAAACCAAGAGAATTGTCAGGCACTAAAACACTGAACTTTTTAATCTGAGAAGAAGATCAGCTAGGAAACCATTTGTTCCCCAGCAGGAGGGGAACTTCAATGCTATGTGGAAAACTTTCACTATAGGCATTTTTTTTTTTCAGAAAGCCAATCATTTGAGGAGTAATAAAACGGGCCAATGAAATGCCAGTGATATGGCAGCCCCAGCATACACAGTTGGCAGCAATCACAATCAGTGAATGCCAACCACGCATCGCTAATAATAATAATAATAAATTTTATTCATATTGCACTTTTCTCAGACTCAAAGCGCTAACATATAAAAATAAAATAAATAATAAAAAATAGAGATTAAAACAAAGCCTCATAAGTTATAAGCAATAATAAAAAGATGAGTTTTAAGAAGTTCCTTAAAACAGTCTGTGGGAGGAGCATTCCACAATTTAGGTGCACGATAGGAGAATGCCCTACCTCCCATGGTGCTAAGTTTACAACGAGGCTGAAACAAGGTGAGCCCAGAAGTGGAACGTAGATTACGAGAGGAAGAGGATGTGGATATCAGATCACAGATATAATTAGGAGTAGAACCATGAACAGCTTTTTAAGTTGAAATCAAGGTTTTAAAATAGATGCGTGACTTGACAGGCAACCAGTGTAACTGGTGGAGTACCGGGGTAATGTGAGAACGAGATGATATGTTAGTTAACACACGTGCGGCAGAGTTTTGAACATATTGTAAAATCTTAAGTGAATTGGCTGGCAGACCCCAAATAACGAGTAACAAAAATCTAAACGAGACATAATAAAAGCATGGACAAGCCTTTCAGCGTCTGGTGTAGAGAGAAAAGGGCGGATGCGGGCAATGTTGCGTAAGTGATAAAATGCAGTTTTTGTTTAAAATGAGATTTCAGACTAAGCTGAGCATCAAAAATTACACCAAGATTTCGCACCTGCATAGAAGAAGTTAAAAGAGAATCATCAACTGTTAATGTAAAATTACCATATCTATTAACAGTCGAGTGTGTACCAATGAGTAAAATCTCAGTCTTGGAGCTATTTAATTTGAGATAGTTTTGTTGCATCCAGGCTTTAATCTCCACCAAGCAGGCATTAAGTGTTGACAATGAGGCCGATGGATTAGGAGATGTACTAATATAAATCTGTGTGTCATCAGCATAGCAATGATAATTAATACCGTATCTCTGTAGAATTTTTCCAAGAGGTAGCATATAAATGCTAAACAAAAGTGGCCCGAGAACCAAACCCTGGGGGACACCGTGACGCAGAGGGACAGTCCGTGATCTATGACCCCCCAAATAAATGAACTGTGAGCGTTCAGTGAGGTAGGATATGAACCTACTTAGTGCTGTCCCAGCTAGACCAACCCAGATTTGAAGTTTGTGATAGTGTCAAATGCTGCAGTTAGGTCCAAGAGCACCAGAATACCGCAAGCCCCCGAGTCAGCAATCATAAGAAGGTCATTAGTGACCTTAACTAAAGCTGTTTCCACACTGTGACCTGATCTAAAGCCGGATTGAAATACATCAAATAAGGCATTTACCTTGAGGTGGTTTTGCAGTTGACCAGCAACCACACGCTTAAGAACTTTTGCTAAAAAGGTTACCAATCCAGGCTTAATGCACTATGCACTGCAACCGACTATGCTCAGAGAACCCCCAAGTCGGCTGCAAGTGGATTAGGAAGGACGATGGCCACACTAGTGGTCCAGGAATGCCACCTTTGGTTAAATCTGGCAATTATGTGTGGGCTGTGTAGGCTGGCCTGTGCGGCGACACCGTGGGTGAGTTCACCCAAGAATTCATTGAACACTGTTAGCATGGAACGCTCTACCTTCCAGCTCACAGGATTGGTGCTCTCCCATCCCACGCTGCCTCACAGCTGGTTCATCAGTAATTAACACTGACTGTTGCAATGGCTCATTTGGGCAATCAGACTCAGGCCCCGTTTACACTAGTGCGTTTTAGTTTAAAAACGGCGTTTTAGCATGAAAACGATCTGCGTCCACACTAGCGTATCTCAACAGATCTCCCTCCACCAGAAACGTATATCACGTGACCATTCGCGCACTCTGGGCATGCGCTTTCAAGTATAAACAGGAAGCACGTGTCTTGCTCGGCGTTTGGTTATTGTTAGTCAACAAACGCTGGTGGAACGATGAACGCGATGGTAAAGAAAGCAAGAGAGATCTTTTTGAGGACAGACGACGAGGTCGAGTTGTTACTTAAAGTAACAAATGAATATAAAACATCCATGGCTATCGAAAATGCCGTGTTTACAGTTAAGACTGGTCTGCCGTCTGCCGGTGACGTCACAGCCATGTGCGCTTGACGAATAAGGAAAGGATACGCAATGACCCAAAGCCCCAATCACGTATCGGATTTCAGCAGCCACGCCTCTGTTTTCAAAGATATCTGTTTCCCTCCATCCACACTGAAACGCAACAGCAGCGTTTTAGAATGGAAACGCTCTCTCCAGCATTTTCAAAACGCTCCGTTTTCGCACCTCGAAAACTCCGGCGTAGTGTGGACGGATGGCGTAACCGTAGCAAAACTTATGCGTTTTAAAACGAAAACGCACTAGTGTAAACGGGGCCTCAGTTATGCAATTCAGTTTGTTAAACGGCCTGCAAGTTTACAGAGTTAGCCCTATTACACCAGGGTTAGCCCTATATCCAAGGAAGGAGATGCTGTCCTCCTGCCAAAGGATGCAATCGAGCCGGTCCCTCCAGCCAAGATGAGGTATAGGTTTTTTCACCCTTTACTTCATTGTATCCAAAAAGAGCGGTGTGTTACGACTAAATCTAGTTCTCCGCATTTTGAGCCGCTACATACGCTCACGCAAAAAACACCCCCGTCCTCAGGATTGCGTACGTTCATGTCTCCATTCTTCCACACCACCAGCAGTTTCTGCAGCTTGTGTTTGAGGTTCGAGCTTGGCAGTACAAAATCCTATCTTTCGGGCTCTCCTTTGCTTCTAAAGGCTGGACTGCTGCTGGAACTAGTGTCCAGGCATGTCATCATTTCAACAGATGCTTCCAGAACAAGCTGTGGGGGCCATGTGTTGCAAGCAAGCTGCTGTGGGTCTGTGAAAAGGAACCCGGTTGCATTGACATATCAATTGCCTGGAGCTGTTGACAATGTATCACGTTCTTCAGTTTTAACTGGTGCTAGAGGGGAAACACATGCTGTTCAGGACTGACAAATTGACCCGGCGGTCAGTCACTCTGCCTGTGATACGTCTTAGCTCTAAAGGGTGCCCTTCCCATCCAATTCCAGGGGTCTTTCACCCCAGCCAGCCTGCCCAGGGGTGAGCCACTCTGCCTGGGGCGCATCTCATCTCTGAAGGGCGCCCTTCCCATCCAACTTCAGAGGTCTCTCACACCAGCCAACCTGCCCGGGGGTCAGTCACTCTGCCAGGGGTGAATCAATGTTTTCAGTCAACATTTTTATAAGCTACAGTAATAAATTTGTGCCTTTGTTTGTGTCTAAAATGTACGTAAAAAATAATATTTTCTGCCAAACTGAAAACAAAATAGGTTGCAGGCACATTTATCTTATTCCTCATTTGAGTAGTGATGATATGCTGTTTTTTAACTCTTCTACACCTGCTCATGTGTACCTCTAAACACAACGATGGTGGCTGAGAGGGAAAAAAAAGTAAAACATCTGGCAAAGTCTTCTCCACAGGATGTCACATCTTTAAAATGTTTTGTATTTGCCGCAGATCTCTCTGTAAGTGATTGTAGAGGTACAAATATAGTATCTGTACCAGCTCTACTACTCAATTCTCCAGTGTATTCATGTGGCTAGTGTTGTTGTTATTGATGTTGTTCTCCTGTCTGACCCTTGTGGAATAAAAAAAAAATTGTGGAAGAAATCACACATAAATAGAAGGTAGAGTTCCAGAACACACCCACTGACTGCAAAATCACCACAGTCCAAGTATAGCTCAAAGAATTGGTGAACTTTATTTGGTCACCATTGGATTAATTGGTAAACTTTTTCCAACTGCCAAAACCAACTCAAAATGAGCCTTGATTTCGCTGGATTTAAGTCAAAATCACATCTTTTTCAGTTTAAATCATTCTTTGATTTTCTTTGAAGTATACCAGGAACTTAAAGGGCACCTTTGATGAAAAATCTACTTTTTAAGCTGTTTGGACAGACATACGTGTAGGTATAGTGTATAGACCGTCATATTGGGGTGATATAAACACACCCAGTCCTTTTTTTTTCAATTTAACAACATAAAAACAGTGGACCAATTGGAGCGGTTTTGAGACCGACCGCAACTTGACGTAGGAGTGCGGTCCCCCCGCCCACCCATATTGATTGACAGGGTCGCATCAGGTTGTTGTTTCACGTCCGCCATTTTCTTAGAGTGAGTCGAAGCGATGCCACCAAAGGAACACCCTTGCACTACAGATGCAAGACTCAACACAAGAGCCTTCATCGTCTTCCTGGAAATGAGCAACAGAGGCTTAAGTGTCTAAGTTTTATCTTTAACGATCAGGTGCCTGAAAACGTACCTAAACTGTCGAATGTTTGCGCTAACCATTTTAGCGCAGACTGCTTTGAGAATGCGGGACAATTCCACTCGGGATTCGCGAATAAATTGTTTTTGAAAAATGGATCCGTTCCAACAATCTGCGATCCTTTTTGCATACAAATAATACTAATGCTGTGTTTATCTTAGTGGATATCTTTATGTCTTGTCTGTATTTGTTTGTAGAACTCTGATATGGCGAACTTTATCGAACGCATTACGGATGATGCATGCATCGTTACATAGCGGCTGTAAAACTGGACATAGACATAAATGATTTTGTAACTACAACTCTGACACATTCTGGCTCATTCGGATTATTGATTCCTCAACAGTCGTCTCTGCTTGTTCTGTGTTTGAGTCCGGGTCGTACGCGTACGGCTGAATGCTGGTCCTATCACTCATGTTGCTTCGCTCTGTCTGCCTGTCTGTTGCCGTACACAAAACAGGGGCGCTCTTGGCGCCGCCCCCTTGTTAAGATTGGCGGGAAGTCAAAACTAATTTTCATGTGAAGCAACACACCCCTAAAACAGCGACCTGTGTACGAGTGTACAAATTACACTTTTTAACACATTAAAATAAAACAATGTGAATTGGGTTTTGATCTGAACCTAGACTGGCACACTCAGAACAACCATAGTAGTGATATAAAATCTTTAAAAAGGGTTAATGTATGTGCCCTTTAATTATGCCAATAAATATACATCAACATAATCTGGAATTTTGTGTGAGGAATAAATTTGACCACATTGTTTGTGACTTAAGACATAACTGGTATTGATGTCCTTGGCATGATCCTGGAAAAGTATCAAGACTAAATTTCAATCTGTAAAACCAGTTAAAAAACAAGTCATGTCACCTTTATTAGTTTAGTACTCTATATGAAGTTGATTGTGGAAAAGATGAACAGACAAGACACATGTTGAACATATCAGGTAAAATAGTGGTAGAATTTTGGTGTTCTACAAGAAGTTGTAGTTAGTTCATAAAGGATTCAGTTCAATAGAAATGCCACTGTTGTGTTACGTGTAGTGGTAATGCGTTTGTGTTGTTTCTCTCTCCCTCTTTCTCTTGCGCTCACTCCCTCTCTCTTTCTCTCGCTCCCTCTCTCTCTTTCTAAATTATTCGCAGGTGCAGCGGATTAAGGCAGATCGTGATTGGCGCTTGGATCAGCGGCGGCTGTATTTAAAACCTCAGAGAGCATGGATTGAGCGGCTCCCCGCTCTCTCTCGATTCCCCGCTTGTGAATTTTCTGTGGAGATGTTGAGTGATCAAAATGAGTGTTAGTTGCTGATGTCTCTTATACGGCGTATTGTGAGATGCCGATGTAAAGTTGTACATTCTAACCGGAGAAACCCAGTTTTCTGTCTCCCTGTCTGGCTTGGAGCATGGTAGGGGGGTTTGGTGCGTTTTGTTTATTATTTTCGTTTTCTCCTGTGTTGATAGTATAGGGAGGTAAGTTTCTGTATTTTATTTTCTTATCTAATTTCCAGGGAAGTATTCTCAAATTTAGTTAGTTTGGTGTATTGTCATTTATTTTGGCTTATCCCCTCCCAATGTTATTTTGCTCCTTATTTTCTGTAAATAAATCATATTTTCTTGTTAATTCTCAGTGGTTTGTTTTGGTTTATATTGTGGAGAGAGAGTGTGGGGGCACCAGGGATTTTATTTTTAATCCCTGTTATCTTGTTACTTTATGGTTAAACCTCTTTTTAATTAAGATTCTTTAATTTAATTCTTAACACTTAAATGAGGATCTTACTGAAAAGCAGCTCTGGTGACCCCAGCCATGGAAGTCAAAGGTGACAGCGGAAAGTAACCAAAACTCCACCAATTGATGGAAGTGGAGAATAAACCTTGGGAGAAACCAGGCTCAGTTAGGGTGACCAGTTCTCCTCTGGCCAAACAGAAACTAAGCTGAGCTGCAGACTAGACTGGCATTGATGGCCTTGAGAACAAAAAATGAATGTTGAAGTAGTTTCAGGCAGGCTAAGTAATCAAGGTCTTTCTGAGAATCAGTGGCTATGAGCTAAGCTATCAGCATCTAAAAAATACATTTTAATGTTCTGACCCATAAAAGTACTTTTAGAGCATATAGTGATGAATACACATATGGTCAATTTTGAAGAGCTCATCCCAATCCCTTTGAAGGGTTTACCCCAGTTTTAGGTACTTTGGTTTGGAATGATGCTTTAAAGGGTCACGAAACACCAAAACACATTTTTTGAGCTGTTGACAATCATATATGTGTCCCACGCTGCTATAAACACTATTAGGACACATATATTTCGCTAAAGAGTGAAAACTGTTTTTTTTTGCGTTATTTCGAGCAAATTCGTTCTTCCGGTTTGAAACAAATTTTTGAAGCTGTGTCACGCCGATGAGATCCATGCGTGGAGAGTGGACGTCTGTACCTGCAAGTGCATTGTGACGTCTCTGAGTGTGCGCCATTAATTCATGAAAAAGACTTGGTTCAAAACAATCAGCGCGCTCTATTGTGTATGCGGTGCAGCTTCGTTAATATGCATGATAGCTTTGAGGATTGTTTGTACTTGTTGCAGTGTCTAGACGGCAGAGACGCCATGTTGTTTTGCCAAAGCAAGTGGAAGAAGAATTGTTTGGAGACAAAGGTCGCTAGTATTGTGTTTATGTGCTGTATTGAAGGTTTTGTTTACATTTCCCGCTATGAGAGCGCAGCTGGACTCTCACACGCGCGCAGCAGAAATGCGTCTGTAAGAATTTTTTTTTTTCACCCGAGAGCTTTCCACGCATGGAAATGGTGAAATCGGGATTTGCTGCTCATCTCCTTTTTAAATACACGCCGCTACAGATATGGTAAGCGATCAGTGCTCTTTGTTTGTTTATTCAGAGGCAAAGTTAGTTCGTATCTTCAGCAAGACTCTTTCAGTGTTTAAAGACAGACCTTAGTCAAAATGATTAGAACTGTTACTAAGTTTACAGCGCGTTACTCTACTTTCGTGTAGAATTTTTGCCGCATTTTGTGAGAGGATAGTGTATACACACCGACTTACTGGTGCTGCTTACTGAGTGCATCTGAGTTGCCGAGAACTGCGGAGGGTTTTTTATTTCTCCCTTATGCTGCGCGGCATTAAACGCTGCATTAAAATCGCTCTTTAAGTAGTTTCTCACATCTGGTTTGTCACGGGGGACATGCAGGAAATGTTCCTGGATAAAATGGAAATAAGTGCCAAACTGCCATTAAAGTCGACAAATTAATAATTTGGCAAATACTTGGATGACTAATGTCCATGTAAACAGTCACTGTCTTTCTCCCCTGCGTCTGTGTTTGTTTGAAAATCAGCGTGCACAAATAGAAACTCCCATTTTTATGCAAAACCTTCCCTCTTTCCCTCCCCTGACACTCCCACCTAAACAGAGCTGGACACACCCACTTTCCTGATCTTTTCCAGACTGTAGGTGTGAAAACACCCTGCTGCATAAGACAGAGGGGTTTCGTGGCCCTTTAATATGATGGCATGATTATTTTCACACCAAAGATACATTCCATTTGGAACACACAGACAGTATCGTTATGACGTGTCAACACCAAATGCTTTCGATAAAATTGTACAAAATGTCTGACACTAGAAAATTGGGTATCAAACTGATCACATTTGTGTGCGTTTTTGAATTTGTTTGTTTCATGAATTATATTCTTTGGTCAGCTCATCCGAAAATGACCTGGTTAGATTTTCATCTGGATTTGTTCAAAACACAAGACAATGTGCATTTTTTTATATATATATAAATTTTTTCTACGTAATCTCAGGCAAAGATTTTTTTGTACTCGTAGACAACATGGAGTTTGCATGTTCTCCTTGTGGTTGCGTGGGTTTCCTCCGGGTGCTCCGGTTTCCCCCACACTCAAAAGATATGCGGTACAGGTGAATTGGGTAGGCTAAATTGTCCGTAATGTATGTGTGTGAATGAGAATGTATGGATGTTTCCCAGAGATGGGTTGCGGCTGGAAGGGCATCCTACGGTGGCCGAGAGAAATTAACACACTGCAATTTAAGAAAGCACATGCAATTATAGAAAACACCGGCAGATTAAGAAACAATCTTCATCAATTTGACAGCACACCTGTTACAAATTCTCACAAGAGAGCTTAACGCGCTGCAATTTAAGAAAGCACATGCAATAACAGAAAACAACAGCAGATTAAGAAACGGTCTTCATCAATTTTACAGCACACCTGTTACAAATTCTCACAACACAAACAACGGAAGAAACGCGCAGCTAGTTATTGAAAACACAACGGAAGAAAACGCGCAGCTAGTTATTGAAAACACAACGGAAGAAAACGCGCAGCAAGTTGGTGAAAACACAACGGAAATGTTTCAAGAGGACCCAAAAACATGACAGGCCCAGCAGAGAAACGGACCCGCGGTGACTTGTTCAGTGAAGTGATTGGTGGTCTTTGAAAGGTGGTCTTTAATATCCTGAATACATGATTCCGTTGTCTTTTGTTAATTATCAGTCTAATTAATGATCAACTGAAACGTTGCGTTATTAAATAAATTAACTACATCCGTATCTTAGCTGGGTCCGTCATGTTTTTGGGTCCTCTTGAAACATTTCCATTGTGTTTTCATCTACTTGCTGCGCATTTTCTTCCGTTGTGTTTTCAATAACTTGCTGCGCGTTTTCTTCCGTTGTGTTTTCATCAACTTGCTGCGCATTTTATTCCGTTGTGTTTTTATCAACTTGCTGCGCGTTTTCTTCCGTTGTGTTTTCAATAACTTGCTGCGCGTTTCTTCCGTTGTTTGTGTTGTGAGAATTTGTAACAGGTGTGCTGTCAAATTGATGAAGATCATTTCTTAATCTGCCGGTGTTTTCTGTTATTGCATGTGCTTTCTTAAATTGCAGCGCGTTAACCTTTCTCGGCCACCGTAGCATCCTCTGTGTAAAACAAATGCTGGATAAGTTGGCAGTTCATTCCGCTGTGGTGACCCCGAATTAATAAAGGGACTAGGCCGACAAGACAATGAATGAATGAATGACAACATAAGATAACCTTGTTTAATTTACAAAATTACTACTTCCCTTCGTGTTTGGCTGGGAAACCCCCTGCATTTCAAAGAAGAAGGACATGCGAACTCAACAAGTTAAAAATCAAATGATTCAAGTTAGTTATAGGTTCATTAGCATACAACAGTTTTGATATTGTACAGAAACTTAGACAGCTGTAAACTGTAAAAATAACTGTGATTTATATGGATTTACTAACAAACGGTAAAGGTGGTATAGTATGTGGCAGCAAATAGTTGCTGCAAATGGCGGATTTGTTTTTACTCTAATTTGATGCTAACATTTGCATGCAAATTTGACTATAAAATAATGCATGTAGCCTAAAATGATGTTAGTTTGTATTTTTTAGAGCAGAATTGGTAGTTAGATTATTTCTGTTTAACCACTTTACACAAGAATCTAACTTCAATATTTGACCAGACTATTCATGTTATATGTTGCTGTGACATTAACTTCTTAATCTCTATCAGGAGTCCAAATAACTCAGCATTATTTTATATATCTTGAATGGAATAAAAACATGTAGGCCTACATAATATTGTAATTTTAATATTATATTAATTAAAGTATGCTTCAATTTATTTGTGCTCATGAAGATACACTGATGGCATATCTTCGAAAAAAAAATGTAAGTTTTTGGAGAAACACTGATTCATTCTCACATTTGCAGAATATCTTGTCAAGATGGTGGTTTTATGTTCGTTAACTTAAATTACATGTAAAGGGCCTTTCAGAGAAGCTCTGCTTGGATTTAAAGGGCACATATTTTACCCAGTCTTCTATATTTAATATAAGTCTTTTGTGTCAACAGAATTTGTCTGTAAAGTCACAGCTCAAAACACCCATCAGATTATTTATTATAGCTTTCTGAAGTCTGAGAATTATAGCTCTAAACAGCTTGTTGCTGTTTTTGTGTACTGGGCCTTTAAGGCTGTTCCTCCCCGCCCACCATTCCCATGTGCCCGTCAGCGTGCCTCAATCTCCGCCCTCTGCTGCGTCAGACAGACAGATCTCACGTAACGTTTGTGGGAAATACTATAGTAAGAACTTTACCAATGATTGTTTGATGTGTTTGTTGTGGAATTGCTACGTTGAGTCACACACAATGTCATTATAAAGTTCACGCACACACAAAGACACACACACACGCAGAAGCACTTTTCCGACAGTCCACTACTGTTAGCTCTGTTCAGCTCGAGCTCTCCCAGCTAAACGCATATTGTGATGGCTTAATCAGAGCAGTAAAACATACCTGTCAACTTTGGGATGTGAAAATAAGGGATCCCCCCACCCTTCTATTTTAAAGAAATAGAATCAAAATATCAAATTTCATTAACCTTTTCTTCAATTTATACCATACACATTTTGATTAAAGAGCAACAAATGAATCTCATTTATTAAGAATTTTCGTTTGATTACATTAAGGTGTCACTTTAAAAATGCATTATAGTAACATTATAATGAAAGCATTCGATTGCTTTCCTAACGTTTTATGCTCATTTAGAACAAATTAGAAAAAATTCCCACCAAGATCGACATATTTAGATGTTATTATTATTAAGTATGTGCATATGTCTGTTCAAACCCAGACTTTCGCTACGCTTCAAATCGTGTGTACAGAATCTGTTTGGGAAACAGCGTCTATTTATAACTAGGAAGCGCATCAGCCACTATATGACTGTTTTGAGCATTGCAAAGGAGGAGCAACGACACCTGTAATAAAAAGGAAAGGGTATCCTGCTGTTTTTATATTTATTTCAAAGTGTTTTCATGCCTAAATAAACCGAAAGGACAGAACTGACTCACATTTAAGAGCAAGGGGCGGCCCCTGGTGGTTCGGCAGAATGGGTTGCGTATAGGGAAGATCCGCTCTTTAATGTTTATTGCCACCCTTCAGAGAAAGACTGAAAATACGAAAGAAATACGGGAAAACACCTTTACGGGATGGTAGCAGGATAGAACTGTAAAGTATAGGAGAATCCAAGAAAAAACAGGAGGGTTGACAGGTATGTCGTAATATCAAGCAAAAAAGAAAAAGAGCCGTGAAACATAACCAGCTTTGTCTTTTTGTAGGAAACATAGTTTAGATATTTTTTGGGTGAGAGGTTTTTGAGTTATTTCTGTCTTTCACCAAATGTGTCAGGAATATTGAAAACAAAACCAACTTAACTGCGCTCACACACTCACATTCACACACACACACACACACACACACACACACACACAAACACACACACACACAGACAGACAGCACGCGCATTGAGCTTTGCACATTTTTTTGTGAGCAAATGTGACAGGATACAGGTTAATATCCATTGCTGTATGGATATCCATTTTGTTAATATACCAAATAAACCTGATTTAACGTCAACAAACCGAGATTGAAGCGTCTTCTTTTATAATTGTCCTGACACGCGGCTGTGTAAATCGCTGTAATTCATTACAAACATGCACTGTTTTAAAACATTTTAAACTTGTAAAGCTCACTCGTGATCACATTTGATGATGATTGATGACCTTAGCGTACTGAACAGATATTTTATTCAAGGTTGGTTTGCACATGTCCTGTCTCGTTGATATGATTATACAGTACGCGTTACTACGGAGACATGTTAATACACAGCTGTCAATCAACTCCTACGTCAAGTTGCGGTCGGTCTCAAAACCGATCTAATTTGTCCACCGTTTTTATGCTGTTAAATTTATGTCTGTCCAAACAGCTTAAAAAGTAGATTTTGCCCTTTAAGCCCTCTGTTCAAACATTATTTAACAGGGTTCTTGCACCATTTTAAAAGTAAAATTTAATGCTTTTTAAGACCTTTTTAAGACCTCAACAAATAAAATTTAAGACCCAAAAATTTCATAATTTCTTTAGAATAAGTTATTCAATTGGGCGCCACGGTGGCGTAGTGAGTAGCACGTTCGCCTCACAGCAAGAAGGTCGCTAGTTCGAGCCTCGGGCTGGGTCTGTTGGCATTTCTGTGTGGAGTTTGCATGTTCTCCCCGTGGATGCGTAGGTTTCCTCCGGGTGCTCCGGTTTCCCCCACAGTCCAAACACATGTGGTACAGGTGAATTGGGTAAGCTAAATTGTCCATAGTGTATGAGTGGGAATGAGTGTGTATGGATGTTTCCCAGTGATGGGTTGCAGCTGGAAGGGCATCCGCTGCGTGGAACAGGTGCTGGATAAGTTGGCGGTTCATTCCGCTGTGGCGACCCCGGATTAATAAAGGGACTAAGCGAAAAGAAAATGAATGAATGAAGGTTATTCAATTTATTGCCTCCTACAATGGAAATCAAAACTTTAAAGTTTTTTCATTTGGTATCAATTATGTGCAATGCGTAAACTTGGTAAGTAAAAAAAAAAAGCAAAAAAAATTTCTTTGAGACCTTATTCTATTTTTTTGTTGTTCCTTTGTGATGTAGAACAGAGCCAACATAACATAGATAAGTTGGATTACACTACACAACACAATGCCTTGTATGAAGGAACCATAAAGAATAGAATACTGAAAATAAGCTCAATAATGACAGTCCTCAAAACAGCCTTTCTCAAGCCAAAATGTTGAAAAGTAATTTACATAACTGTTAGAAGACACAAATGGTATTACATGAGTTTTAATTAGAGAAACCCTTTGCTTTGTAACATCCCAAATTCTCCTCAAGACATATTGGCATCTCTATTTTACATTGTCTAGGTCCACCAACTCCCTTCTCTTTTCCTTTCATCTTTTTCTAATGGAATTCTATTTAGTGATAAGTTCTGCCATCTTGGTCACTGCTGTATTCTATGTGTGTGTATGTATGTATGTA
>CAIGQQ010031625.1:0-19862 GCA_903798035.1 Danio albolineatus
TTAATGTCTATTTTCTCTGCTGAACACAAAAGAAGACGGCAAAAAAAAGATGGCACAAAATTGACTTCCATAGTAGGAAAAACGAATAATAAGGAAGTCAATGGTACTATCAACCAGCATTTTTTACATGATCTTCACTTGTTTTCAACAGAAGAAAGTCTTTAAACAAGTGGGGGTGAGTAAATAACAGCAAAAATGTCATTTTGGGTGAGTTAAAACATAGTAATACCAAATTATCTATACTTCGTACCTGCTTCTGAACTTTTAGGGACGATGCTTCACATTTAAACATAAAAACTTATTTGAATGATAAACACCGTCTGTCTAGTGTTCGTTATTTTAGCAGCGCTGAGGAATATTAATGAAGACGAGACAGCCTGAAGTTTTATCCTCAGGAAATTAGACATGAGGGAAAGTAGACATGCAAACGCTTTCAGGCTAGTTACCTCAGAAACCAAACAATCGAGAAACTTCAACATAACAACACAACCAAATCCAGACATCAGGCCAAAACAAGCATCTAAACCTGCGTGATCACAGCGATTTGGGATAATCCGTAGAGGAACGTAGAGCTCATTTTAAAGTGAGTTCAACTTTAAATTCATGCCAGTGCAAAGTGACAATGGATTTAAGGCGTCGCAGACAAGACCTAATGCCATATTTTGACTCGGATGACACCAGACTGATAAAGAAAGCCTCTACGAAAGATCAGATCATCACACGCATTTCCTCCTACTCTTTTACATTAGAAAGAACTCCCAGATCCTTACTTTGAAATATTAAAACAAGAAAGAGAAGGAAAAAAAGAAAAGTTTCCTCTCGCAGCCTTTGGCAAACTCGGAGCAACGTGACCTCCGCAAACACAAAGCTTAAGACAAAAGAGTCTTGCATTCATGCTGAATGACCTCATTGCTTACTATAAGCAGTCCTGATGGCTCCGATTCTGCCGTGGATAAACTGGTTACAGTGAGAGAAGTCATTTGTTTTGAGTTTAAAATGTGCTCTTTGTTCCTTAAAATCGTTGGTTTTGGCTAATGAAAAAAACAGGCGAGGAAAGCCCTGCTGAGAGGCGTCTCGTGAGGACGTGTTCGCAGAGGGCGAAACTGAACCCTCGATGAAACTCACTGGAACTCAGAGTCCTTCCTGAAACACCTGTTTTTCACATGACATCATCGGCAAGCTGATGGACGCCTGATCCGCTTTCGAAACATATTTTGATAGGAAAATATGCCGGGGAAAAAATAACTAAATTAAAAATCGGAAAGAATAAATAGTTGTGCTAAACATGTGCAAATGACAGCGTGAACAACTGCAGTTTACAGGCTGATCTCTAATGATTTTAGTATGTTAAATACAGGTGAAAATCTAAAAAAAATAATTCATTCATCCTCCTTCAGTCACCACACAGGAATGAACTGCCAACTATTCCGGTATATGCTTTACGCCAGGGGTACTTTTCAACCCACGACCCCTAAAATAGCAATATCAGACTCGTGACCCCCAAAACTCCTCTTAGGGGGTTATAAATATGCAAACGTTGCTCATTTGACAATAGACCAATATAAACACGAGCATATTGACAACACACAAAAAAAGTTTAACAGTCAAACAACTAAAGAGACTGGTAGACACAATGTTTTCAGCACAAGTCTATTCTTGGTTTGGTTTTGGAGACCGATCAGAGATCATTCTCAATATTCAGTTGTGGTTTGTGTTAATTTAATGTATTTGATTGCCAGAAATGTGTCAGAAGGTTTAACCTGGTGCTGTAAAATCAATGTGCTGCAGCTGACACTACTGCTGTGCTGTTAATCTAACGTAAACGCATCAATCCTATGAGAAAATCATTTAAAGGCTGATGGCTTTTCATTTTAAAGTTTTATTACTACTAAAAAAGACTATTTTAATCTTCTGTGGGTTCTGGCTAAAATATTGTAATTCTAATTAGGGCTGCACGATTTGGGAAAATTGTCATATTGCGATTATTGAGGGCAATATTGCGATATGCGATCGCAATTATAAATGGTATTGTAAGTCAACTTAATGGGTTTTTAAGAAAATTGTACACACAGATTAGTAATAATGCTGAAGTGTGCGTTTGTTCAACTTGAAATGGTTTCAAAATAAATCATTTTTACAAAATAAATATCTGCATTATTGTAAACTTATTTTAATATTCCATATTTTCCATATTTCATATTTCTTGCAATTGTTAAATGAAATATAACAATATTTTATATGTATGGCTTTGTATTATTGTTAATGAGAGAGAAATGCAGCATGCACTATTTAAACATATCATATTTTGTCGGTTATATATATATATATATACATATATATATACACACACACACACATACATACAACTTTTGGTTCTGCTTATTTGATTTAATTTAAAACGTGGCAATATGCATTATATGCATCCTACATGAAAACATTCAGCATGTTTCTAGAGAACGTTGGGCACATGGAAAGGTTAACAGCAGATATTCCTCGTCACTCACCACCATACATGCACACAATAATTCTTCTAGTTTCAATTTAATTCAATAATTTACTTTGAATGAAAACACTGAACCTATGATGACGGTTGTGAGCAGTTTTGTCGGTTAGAGGAGACTTAACACCCGACCACAATTTTGCTTGAAGGACGAAAAGGTGTTTGGTACGTTTGTGTCATCAAGCCGATGTTTTGTGTCAAATTTTTGCGGCAAAATGGAAAGACGTCCGCACATCGCGGTCGTTTTGCTTTAACGTTTTGCTCGCGTCTATCTACCGCAAACATATTATACACATTCAGAACATCACGCAATGTCCAAGCTGTTTTTGGAGGACACAAGCAGACATTATCACTGTGTTTGCCCTGGCTCGGTCGCGCTTGTCAGCACGTGATACTCAGACACACACACAGTCCTGATGGCTTCTGGGTCGTGTAGTTCTTTTTTAATTGCATTACATTCTAATCGTATTAAAAGGAAACTACAAAAATGGCGGTGGATTTTCTTTCTTGAATGTCTTGTTACGTCCACCAATGCATTCGTTTATTTAATATAATCGCAACATTCACTGTAATGTAATCGCATAGACTGACATCGCGATTGCGATTGCGATACGATTAATCGTGCAGCACTAATTCTAATAGTTTAATAAAATGTGTGACTTTTTTTTTCTCACAAAGAGACCCCTTTGTCATTGTCCCGCTACCCCCACTTTAGGAACCACTTTGGGAACCAGTCTTCATAAACTATAATCTAAATATCTAATATTTTAATTATAGTTCATAAAGACAAATCAATAGCAACAAAAAGCTCTGAAATAAAAATTCTGGGTCAAAACTGAAACTGAAATTCCTACTCTTTAACCAAAAATGCTTAGTAATAATGATTTATTATTTTAATAAATATATTAAGTCATTTGTAAGAGTTTTCAAATTTGACAAATTATATTGATTATAAAAAAAAGCCATTTACAGACTTTACCAAGTTTAATTTAACACTTTAAGACCATTTTAAAGGAAACTTTAGACTTATACAAGGCTAAATGCTAAGGATTTTGTCCGAATATCAGAGTTGGAAAAGAAATAATTATAATTTAATACATTTAATAATACAATAATGATATATTAATAATAACAAATGTAGGTCATGTCAGTGTCCTCAGCAGTAAATAAATGGAGAACTTTTAAACAAATGTTACTGTTAGAAAAGTAATTAAAACATAATGGTAAACAGAGGTAAAAATGCTATTTTTAAATAAACATTTTATTGCGATTGGGATTGTTGGTGATTGTATGAGCGTTAATAGGCAGAATGGTAAGCTATAAATGAAAAAAGAAACGTAACATATGTTAAAAAAGTTAAAAACCACAATATAATATTTCAATAGATTTAAGAGTCTAAGTCTAAAATTTAGCGCTTGAGATTTAAGACATTTTAGGTCTTTAAGCACCCTACGATACCCTGATTTAAAATAACCACATTTGATTGACTGCAAATGTGCTGAGGCGTCATTTTACAAGTGTTGCCATGACAACACTGTACCTATTGTAAGCAGCAGGATCAAGTTTACTACAAAGAAATGTCCCGTCAGCGTTATTTGAATGGACTTGGCTTTTCCAGCGAGCATGTGTAGTTCATGCATATACATACTAGGCATGGGACGATAACCGTTTTCAAGGTATAACGTATTATGGAATAGTCAAGGTTTTCATACCGCTAAAATTTTCTGTCATCTTGTCAAGTTTGTTAGCAAAGTGCAGTAGAAAATGGTCTTTTGACTTTGATGTGCATGCTGATTGGTTGCTGCTGCTGTGTGAATGGCTCTTAGATCAATATTGAGTACAACTGTCCAGAGCTTATAATCATTATTGAAATAAATTAATCACAACTCGATATGATACAGTTTATTGGCCCAGCACTAGTTTAAAAGCACAGTGCTTTGTGTGTCCAGTGTGAAAGCCAGTTCACCATGAAACCAGCACGCTAAACACTGCTGGGCCTCGCGCCACAGAAAAGCCTTTTGTAGGCAGTTATTAGGCTATTTTTTTAGGCAAAAATGGCTGAGGTTATTTATTATTTAACATGTAAAACAACAAAACTACTTGTAACTGAAGTAGTTCAAGTTTAAAATGCTATTGTTACTTGCACTCAGAAACTTCAACAGTTTATAACAAGCGATCGTATCTTTTATTAATTGCCAGGAAAGCTTCATTGGCTATAATCGTGGTCAAAACAATTCAGAATAAAACAAATAATTAGTACAATAAAACCATTCAAACATACTGTATAAAATGAAACGTGATTTCAACGGTAAACAAAAGTAAAAATGCAACAGTACAAATCTGTAAGCTGGTTAACAGTATGTTTCCTAAATATATACGGTGAATAACCGTAAACTGACTTTCCCAGAATTCCCTGCATGGCACATCACTTCTTATGCTCTGTTGACATTACTGTGGATGTTTTCAGTTGTTTTCCCATCAGTGATGTGCATTAGAGATTTATGTTACATCTAATGTAGATAAACAATGTTTATTTCATGACTTTAATGTTATGTGTGTTACGTGTTCAGTAGCTGTGTGAATGACTCTGAGCACCTTCAAACTGATACACTCTTCTGCTAGTGGGAATAGCTGTTTGCGAGGAGCATTGGTTCATTATGTTACTTTCTCATCACCACCTGCATATGGCTGCGTTAACGGTGTCCGTGTAACAAAAGAGGTTTAGATATTAGTAATTCAAAATACAGACATATTACCTCTATAAATTAATGAAATGCGGTAGTTTATTGTAAAAATTAGACATTATTTTACGGTTTGTACAGTATTTTTAACAGTGAAATACTGGCAACTACTGCTGCCGTACATTTTACGGATTTATTTTTCACAGTGCAAACACAAGTTATATTTCACCAAACTTTCTACATTAACGCATGATAAAAATGCTAAAACTTTTTCTAGCAAAACTTCGCTGATTGAGTTAATAAAAAGGTCTTTTATAAACATTACCAGCAGGACAGTCCAATAAAACATCTTTAACAGAGAGAAGAGTCTCGCAAAACATGCCTTTAATACGGTGGCCGGGAAGTGCAAAACAACATTACAAAGTGTGAAACACTTTTACGACGCTCAAGACAAATTTACATTTTAGAAAACATTTTTACCGATCATAAGACACAATTACAGAGGAAAAACTGTTTTACCAAGGACAAAACAAGTTTACATTTTAACAAATTAACAAGACGCAAAACACTTTTACCAGTCCCGAAACACATTTACAAAGACAGATTCTTAACGGAAAGGGAATGTACCAAACACCGGAAGTGATCTGGCGTAGGGCGCTGTTGTTGTCGTCGCTGATGGTGAGCACGGTAAATTTGTGTTGTGGAGTAAATGAACAGCAAAACGGTTTATAACCAAAATTAACCTAAATTTTTTTTATAATTTTCATGATCAAAACTGACCCTTTCATCTGAAGTCATGAATAGCTCGTTAAGATAGCTTGATTGATACGTGTTCTGAACCTTTTGACTACATGAGTTCGAATCCCGTTGATGACGTGTAAATTATAAATATTTTTTAAGTTAATTTTGGTTATGTACGGTTCTGCTACCCAAATGTTCAAGTCAATAACGTTTACAGTGACACTGACACCAAGAAATAAGTATCTTTATTTGTTATGGGCATGTTTTGTTACTGTAAAAAAGTGACGAATCTGCCGAAGTGAATAGCTTTCATCTGGAAAGGGACACCAGTTAACACGGTCACCAGTTAAACACCGGCTTCATTCAGTTTACTTTTACGAGTCCTCAAGCAGATGTTTACACCGTGTAGACTTGACATCATGTCCACCAATACAGCGTACGAGTGGCCCTCGTTAAAATATTGAACACATTGATGCAGTGTGTCTGGTGTTTACGTCTGGTCCGCGTCTTTTAGAAACTCCAAACACCGACCACACGTAAAGCAAAACCGCATCAGGCTACTCATGTGTTTGCCACAAAACATCCCTCAACCGCAGTCCATGTTCAGTCACCATAAACTTTATTTACACCATTTACTCCACAACACGAATTTACCGCGCTCACCACCAGCGACGACAACAACGCACTTTTTGTCGCGTCAATTCAGGTGTTTGGTTCATTCCCTTTCTGTAAAGAATCTGGCTGTTTCTCAATTCCAAGAACGCAGAGAACGGACTCGAGTTCTTGTGGAGAGCGATCTTGCCAGGTCACATCGGAAGAACGAACTCGGGAGACCGCGAGGACAGAGAACGCGTCCTGTGAGGAATGAGATGCTGCGTTCTTACTGATGGTCACATGACCCTCACGCGCCTTTAACCGAAAATATTTAAACATTACAGCATTTATACAGCGATTTATTGTTTTCCCCCGTTTCACAATATATGTTATGCATAAAGACTTCAGAAATATACGCTGCACTTCACAAATAAAAGATTTTAATACGAATTTCAACAAATAAACACCCTTAATGTGTTTATGCCTTTATTAAGATCTTCATGCTAATGTTTACTTTCACCGTCTCGTTTAGGGAAACTCCTGAGATAAATAAGTATATCTCTGAACTTTAATAATAAATCAATACAAAGCGCTGCGCTTCCCACCTCCAGTCGCAATGACTTCTGGGACTTCTAGAGCGAGTTCGGCGCTCAAGTCTGCATCGGTGCGTCCTTGATATCAAGAACACATCCGGGAACTTTCATGCGTCCTCCGTTCTTGCGGTCTTGAGTATTGGAACCGAACTTCGGCGGACGATGATGACGTTACACGACAAAACGAGGAACCAAGACCGCTGAAGAACGCATATTGAGAAACAGCCTCTGACTTTGTAAATGTGTTTCGTGACTTGTAAAAGTGTTTTGCGTCTTGTTAATTTGTTTTCTAAAATGTAAACTTGTTTTGTCCTCTGTAATTGTGTCTTATGTAGTTCTGCCGAATGACTAAAAGTTATCAGTATGATGGTAAAAAACTGTACATTCTAGTCAAAACCATCCTTCTGCAATCTTATACCAAAAACGGAAATAGGGCAAGATTAATAGCTTTAAATGTGGGAGAGCGTTGCTTTTATGTGATTATATTGTATTGCAATATGGAGCCATCAAATGTTGATGTTAAATCAAAAGTAATTGACAAATACTTGAAAATGAGATGATTTAATGACAATAATTCTCTATGGTTACAACTGAATTAGTTACAAATAACTGTATAAAACAATAAAACATGAAAAGATATTCCCGTGGTCTTCTCTCGTGGAATTCCATAATAATTCTCAGGGTATAATTATTATGGAGAGATATATCCATCCTTACACTTATGATTGGTAAAAAACTGTACATTCTAGTCAAAACCATCCTTCTGCAAACTTATACCAAAAGCGGAAATAAGGGCAGTATTAATAGCTTTAAATGTGGGAGAGCGTTGCTATTATGTGATTATATTGTATTGCAATATGGAGCCATCAAATGTTGATGTTAAATCAAAAGTAATTGACAAATACTTGAAAATGAGATGATTTAATGACAATAATTCTCTATGGTTACAACTGAATTAGTTACAAATAACTGTATAAAACAATAAAACATGAAATGATATTCCCGTGGTCTTCTCTCGTGGAATTCCAGAATAATTCTCAGGGTATAATTATTATGGAGAGATATATCCATCCTTACACTTATGATTGGTAAAAATGTTTTTCAAAATGTAAATTTGTCTTTCACACTTTGTAATGTTGTTTTGCACTTCCTGGCCACCGTACTTTAAAAAGTGAAAACTTTTAAAAATCAACCTATCCTAAAAGCATTAGCCTACTTAAACTCTGCTTCACACAATATGAAGTACTTAAATAAATCCATGCAGAGTGAGAACTGCTAATCTGACTTCTGTTAGAAACACACACAGACACACACGCCCTTCCCCCATGAAAAGATTCCATTGTGACACTCTAAACTGCAATAGCAGTCAGCGAGAGAATGCAGCATATTCCGAAACAACACTGGAATGCTTTGTTAGTGGGATATCTTTCAGCCTGTAGGCCCGGCCAGCAGCACGCACACACACACACACACACACACACACACACACACACATACATATACAGATCTCTGGCTCTCGTTGTATCTAAACCTAAACGCATGCAACCTTGAAACGTCCCTCTCTACTGAGCGAGAAGGAAAAGAAAAAACAAATCCACATTCACAGACTGTCATGAGAGCAAAAGTATTGCTCAAAGTCCTAATTATTCCGAGAATGAGGACTCGGTTTAGGAGAAGTGAAACTTCATGAAAACAGTGTGTTTGGCCATTCGCTGCTGACCGGAGCATTATTTCCATAGCAACAGTATTAGCCAACACCGCTGCTCATATTCCAAACGCTGGTCAAATAAAGAAACAGACGTGATTGTGTTTCACAGTGTGTGCGTGATTCATAACATAGAGAAACGCATTCAGAAATGGGACCATAGATCACAACACCTGTCATAAGTGTCATTAGGCCTGTCACAATAATCAATATATCGACTTATCGCACAATATATGGACATGACCTCAATGATTTTTGGTGATGCAATTTATATCGCCCATACGTAAAAAACAATTATTGCTGAATTTCTCTTTCTCTATTAGAGGTGTCAGTGTCAGTATGGTTAAAAAACACTAGAGTATTTACCATAAATTACTAAAGTATATTTTCATGTGGGTACCCGACAAATGAAAATAGATCTGGTTGCAGATATTGCAACCTGTTACTTTTGACCTTGCATTTTTTTGTTAACGTTTATTATTACTTATTTGTTTAAGATATACATTTTCACATTCTAATTCCAATGCCTCGTATTAAATTGTTAAAATGACTGTAATTAAATTAAAAATTCTTTAGAATAAAATATGATGTGTCCTACGGAAGAGTGTACTTGCATTGTGATGACATTATATTGTCATTCAGGCATTATATAAATTAAAATGGACTTAAAATGACAATAATATCGTTTATCGCTGTACATTTTGGTGCTATATATCGTACAATGAAAAATAGATATCGTGACAGGCCTAAGTGTCATTTCTTATAAAATGGAGATTTAAGCGAAAGCTTTGATGTATGGTTTGTTATGACTGGACGAGATTTGGCCATGATACAACTATTAAGACATTTCTGAACCCAGATTCCATATATCTAAATACTGAAAACGTCCAAATTACGTGCTTATAAATTCATATGCATTCATTTTCCTCGAGCTTAGTCCCTTTATTCATCAGGAGTCACCACAGAGGAATGAACCGCCAACTTATCCAGCATATGTTTTACACAGTGGATACTTATACATTCATATTACTAATAAAAAGATGTTTTGACATATTGTAGAAATTACAAAATATCTTCAATCAGGGGTGCCCACACTCAGTTCTGGAGGGCCGGTGTCCTGCAAAGTTTAGTTCCAACCCCAATCAGACACACCTGGGCTAATCAAGCTCTTACTAGGCTTTCTAGAACCATCCTTCCAGGTGTGTTGAGGTACGTTGGAGCTAAAATCTGCAGGACACCAGCCCTCCAGGACAGAGTTTGTACACCCCTGTCTTAAATGATCTTTACTTATTCTAAAGATTTTTTTAACATAAAGAAAGTAAATATCAATAACTTTGAGGGCTCCACAATATTGAAAAAAATCTGACATTGCGATGTTGCGGTATATATTGCGGGGTGCCACAATATATATTGTAATATGAAAAGAATTTAACCAGATGATTTGATTAACTCTATTTGAAAAGATTTCATTCATTTACATCAACTGGGATGATCAAATCATTTTTATATGCAGTGCATCTGAATAAATTATTATAAATTATAATATTTATATATATTTTAAAGATTTATTTTTGGCCTTTTTGGCTTAATTAGACAGGACAGTATTGAAACAGGAAGCAAAGTTGGAGAGAGAGAGGGGGTTGGGGGTAGGGAAATGTCCTCAAGCCGGGATTCAAACTCGGGACGCCCTGACGTGCTGCTGCACCATATGTCGGCGCACTAACCACTAGGCTATTGCTCCGACATAAATTACAATACATTTAATTTTTTTAAATTACAAGCAAAATGTAATAAATGAAAAGAAACATTATGATTTTTCCTGGCAGTCTAACAGTATTCAAGTACAGAAATTGAACAATCAAATGTAAAATAGTAATAGACTAGTGGTAGCGGTAGCACTTCAGGGCGTCCCGAGTTCGAATCCCGGCTTGAGGACCAACTCTACCCCAACTCTACCCCGCTCTCTCTCTTTCTCACTTCACTTCCTGTCTGATTACAGTCCTATCTACTAAAAGGCAAAAAGGCCACAAATAAATGTTAAAAAAATAATAATAGTAATATCTTTATCTTTTTAATCATTAATAATCAAATCCTGAAGATACACACATTACACTATGATGACCAAACTATATATTGCTTATCCCTAATTTCGACTCATGAAAAATGTCTTTTTTTATACAATTAAAAAAATCTAATAAAATGCTTACATTTCACTTTACTCAACTAGACTTTACATTTCATCTCACTCACAAACAAACTAGACTAAAACATTTCCTTTCAGGCACCCCAAATATCATATAGGTCATATTCTCACACTGTGCAAAATCCCCCAGATCATATAAAAATATTCCTGCTTTGTCAACAGGTCAGAAAAATAAAAGACTCGTGAGAAAAGACAAACTTTAAATAACTGATGCATAACACATATAAATGCATACACGAACGAACTGCAATGCATTTGGGAACAGATGTTAGAGAAAAAAAAGAAACAATAATAAAATGCTTGCATGTCACTTCGACAGACAAACTAAAATATTTCCTTTCAGGCATCCCAAACGCAGAAATAGGTCAAAAATCGCTCACGTTCACAGGTCAGGAAAATAAAAGACTCAAGAAAACACTTCAGTAAATAACTGATGTATAACACACACAAATGCATAACTGCAATGCATTTGAAAACAAACAATAAGATGCTTACATTTCAATTCGACAGACTAACTAAACTAAAATATTTCCTTTCAGGCATCCCAAACGCAGAAATAGGTCAAAAATCTCTCACGTTCACTCCAAATCTTTCCATAATAAAAATATTCCTGCATTGTCAAAAAACCCACCTTGTAAGGAAACACTTCTTTAAATAACTGAAGCATAACACACACAAATGCATACATGAACAAACTGCAATGCATTTGGCAACAAATGTAAAAGAAAAATAAAATAAAATGCTTACATTTTATGTCGAAAGACCAGCTAAACTAAAATATTTCCTTTCAGGTATTCCAAATGCATAAATAGTTCAAAAATCTCTCTCACATTCACTCCAAAACTTTCCATATTAAAAATATTCCTGTGTTGTCAACAGGTCAGGAAAATAAAAGACTCGAGGGAAAACACTTCTGTAAATAACTGATGTATAACACACACAAATGCATACATAAATGAACTGCATTGCATTTGAAAAACAAACAATAAGATGCTTACATGTCACTTTGACAGACTAACTAAACTAAAATATTTCCTTTCAGATACCCTAAATGCATTAACAGTCCAAAAATTCCTCCCATTCACTCCAAAACTTTCCATAATAAAAATATTCCTGCACCGTCCAGACAAATTGAACCGTTCCATTCCCAAAACTGAAGGGACCCAAACAGGAAATACATTCCACATGAACTCAGAGAAGCCACTGCCAGCGAGTCTCATTCTAGAGTCGGCCTACAATAGCTGAGAGGGGCCGCCGTCTGCTCGCAGCACTTTTCAAAAGAGGCTTTAACCAAAACCCTGCTTGCAAAACACAATGAGCTGCACGCAGAAGAGAGCATAATTGACCTACTCGCAGACATCGAACAAAACTAAATCACAACCTTCTGAGGAATCCAGGGTGAAGAATGTGGAAACTAACAATTAAGATCACAATCATGCTGTCACAAAATACTGTTTTTTTAGGTTTGTTCACACTTGTTGTAATCTGGTTTTACCGATTCATTTGGTTCACATGCCAAAAAACAAACAAACAAAAAGCTACATTCACTGGGTTATTTTTAAGAGCGAACATTAAGACAGAACAAAACAATAGCTTTTTTTAGGGTTTCTGTTTCTCTGCAATACACTAAACAAATATCCATAAATTTTCCATATTTTGTGATTCATGTTTTTATTTTATCTTCTTTATTTCTGCATTATGGGATCTTGATCTTTCTTCTGACAACTTTTAACCGCTTAAAAAAAAAAAAAAAGTAGGGCTGCACAAAATATTGTTTCAGCATTGATATCCCAATGTGTGTATTAGAGTTGGGTAACGTCGACCAATTTGGCATTGTACGATGTCTAACGTGAAACATCACGATTGACGATGGCATTGTCATCATAGGCGGCGGATTAATTATTTATGAATAATTAAATTAATAACAGATTAATTATTTGTAGCCTACCATTTCAACTACCTGACCCACATGGCCTTTGTTTTACCCATAACTAGGGCCACACGGAATCTGCGCGCGCAGAATTCAGCAGATTTTTAGCCCATCATTAATTCTGTTTATTTACTGGTGTAAATGTATGTAAATGTATGTTTAATCAGTTTTTTTAAATTAATTTCAGTAATATTACTGACTAATATGAAAATATTCATGTGATTTATTTACAATATAGTTTGTAAAGTACTATTTTCTGTGTTTTAATAGATATTTTAAATGAGAGACTTGCTTTGTTTACCAAATAAAGTGGATCTAATTGGATTTGCATTGTAAGCATTAAATAACAGTTAAAAAGGTATTACTTTTTATTTCATATATTAAGGTTTTAGTTATGATACTCACAAAATCATTCCGCATAAATCCGCAGATTTTTAACAAAATACTCCGCAGAAATAGCAAAAAATGTCCGCAGATTCCGTCTGGCCCTACCCATAACCTAATCAGAAATAAATAAAAATAAGTTACACACAAATTACCACCTGTCAATCACTTCTTCCGCAGGACTTGGTTGGTAAAAAAGGTGCACAACCAACAGTATCTGAGGTTTACACTAACATTACTGAGTACAAGCGTGAAAGCGAAAGATTGAAGCAGTGTACTGACGCTGTGTCACGTTACCTGATAGATTCAAAAGACAGAAGAAAAGATTAATTAATCTAATATCATGTTTAACTATAGTGAGCTTCGATCCAGCGGTACATCCTTGATAAACTGTCCGACGTGCACTGCTCTCTGGGGTTTTGTGCTCAAAGCACCCACTGACTGCCTGGAGCTCATGACAGAGTGTATTTGTGCGCGTGTGTGGTCCCTTGATGTGTGTTTTCAGAGGTATAGTGTGGGCGGAGCGCTGTTCAGAAATGCTAGATGAAACACTGTTCAGAAATGCTAGATGAATGCCATTTTAGAACTAAGACATATTGGGGTAAACAGGGCCTGAGTGTGTGTATTTCACGAGTGGGTTGATGCTGCGATGGGGGCAGGGCGGAGGATCGTGATGCCGGCTCAGCATCATCGTCTATCGACCCAACCCTAGTACGCATTCACAATAGGTATATCACAGGATCTGCAATGTTGAATTGGGATTATAGTTGATAAGCAATGAAGAATACAGTGTTAGTTTACATTTTACATTACATTTTATTATTCAATAAGATAGGGGTGGAACAAAATATCGATATGCTAATTTATTGTAATAATTCTGCACTGACACAGTTTCATTTTGCTACTACTTCTATGTTAAGCTGCTTTGACACAATCTACATTGTAAAAGCGCTATAGAAATAAAGATGAATTGAAAGATGAATTGAATAATTCTGCCCCTGCGATGCATTATCGATGAAGCCAAGCATTGTTATTTATTTAAAGGTACCAAAGATCTAAATTAATTCATCAGCCTTGCACTGCTACCGTTTACCACAGTACATGAGGTGGTGCTTGTCTTAATGGTGGATCGAAATTACATCAATGTTGCAATTTCACAAAATTTCTGATCTATCATTGTCGTCATTATCGGGGGCAATATTGTAAAGTCCACACTTATTAGAATAAACCAACAGAGAAAATGCAACAGAGTTCACTTTAATGAAACCAAACCTGAACACACCCTGTACATCAGCAATACTGAGAACTCGAAATATATTAAATGCAAATATTTATAAAGCACAATACTAGCAAATTAACTAAACAAACACGTCAAATGCTTTCTATACATTTTATTATACGTATTTATTCTAAAATTCAAATCAATTCATCTAGTCGAAATCAGCTCATTATCGATTTGTAGAAGCAAGTCAAATTAGACAGAAGTCGACAAAATACATTTCATCCACAAAAACCATAAACAACACCAAATTATGTAAGAAAAGCAACCAAACATGTAGTGAAAATATCATTCACACAATCCACAATGTGCATTACGTTCCCTATTGATTACTTCGGTATGACAAAATAATGTAGATCTGCATTAAAAGGTATAATTCACTCAAAAATTTATATTTCTTCACTATTTTACTCTTTACTTTTTGCAATCGCAAATTAAAAATAAAAAAATCATGATTTAAGCACATGGAATTTCTAAATCGCAAAGGCTGAAATTTTATCTATTAATTGATTTAAATTTTTGTTCCCGTTCTTGTGCGCATGATTTTAATATGTTAACCAATCAGAGCTGACGCAGCACACCGGGCAATTACAGCTAAGCTGAGCAGGAGAAAGATGTTAACCAATCAGAGCTCACTCCGCGCATGAAGTTGAGCGTGAGAAGCGAATAGGTGGTTTTGATTTACGTTAGTTTTTATTTATTGTTCTGACTGGAATTGAGGTTAGTTCATCTTTATTTCTTCATGTTGTCTGTTTTTAACACAGTTTATTACAGTTTTGTTGATCAAGCAGTGAGTGCTGCTGTGTACAGTATGTGTTTAACTAGAGCTGAGGTTACTTCATCTTCAGTTATTTTATGTTGTCTGTTTTAAAGACAATTTTACTACAGTTTTATTTATTAAACTTAACATTGTTATTTCATTGTGAAATGTTTTGTTCTGCACTTCTTGTGCACTGAATACATTTAGAATGTGTGTATGTAGCGCGTTAGAAAAAGCAAAAACAGCTGCCAAAATTGCAAATAAAATCGCAATCGCAATATTCATTCCAAAAATTGCTACATGATTATTTTGTGCACCTAATCAGCACCTAATATATATATATATATATATATATATATATATATATATATACATATATACACACACACTGAAAAAGCTGAATACCTGTAACCACTGACTTCCATAGTAGGAAAAGCAAATACTATAAAGGTCAATAGTTGCAAGTAGAGCTGCACAATATATCGTTTCAGCATCAACATCGCAATGTGTGTGTCCGCAATAGTCACATCACAGGATATCCAAAGTTAAAGGATCACAGTTGATCAACTCCACAATTGAGAATACATAAGATTTTTGGAGTCATTGCAAATTATATCCATAACAGAGTGACATTTTTATCATTTGCATGTGTTTTCAATGCATTTCAAAGGAGTTTAAAAGCATTCAAGTGCAAAAGTACATTTGAAACTGTAATGAAGAGTAATTTTACTGAATTATATATACAATTAAGTTTTACACCGTTACAAAATCTCCCCGATCAATGTAAATTCAAGATTATTATTTCCCAAAAAGAGCAATTCAAGTCATCTGGTGAAATTGCATTATATGAATCACAGAAAAACTAAATAATCGCAATGTTAGATTTTTCCAATATCATGTAGCACTACCTACAGACTTCCAACATGTTTTGTGTTGAAGAAAGAAATGCATAAAGGTTTGAATCAAGGGAACAGTGAATAAATCATGACTGAAAATTAATTTAAGTGAACTATCCCTTTAAATTAATACCTGACACGCAACATAAAACCCAGAATCCTGAAATCAAACCAATATTAACATTGCTTAAATAATCAAAACAAACCCAAAGATGATACAACAGAAACGTTCCGGCAATCTTTTTCATCCACGGGCGACAAATACACTGAACTTCACACTGCAACGTGTAATTTAAGCTACTTACAGGGTTACACTGGTGTGCTGTTGAGTATAAATATCCTGAAATATTCTGAGAGCTGCAGCCGCTAGAACCACTACAGGAATCTGGATCCTCCTGACACCCGGACACATCCTCTGACACACACACCAGACTGTCTGTGACTAGTTTTGTTGAATTGAACTGCTTGCTAACCAACACCAGAGCCAGAGATGAGCCGATTGTGATGTCTAATTGCTAATGCCATTCAATTCAAGTTCATTTGTACAGCGCTTATCACAATAATTAGCACTTTAAGAGCAGATTAACAAAATGCACATTAACTTAATATCAGAAAGATATCAAATGTTGAGTACGATGGACAGTGCAAGGGTAAAGCATAAATGCAGTTAAATGAGTAATTCAGCCAAAACTGAACATTATCTAATTATTTGGTTAAAATCTGTTCGACTTCTGAACACAAAAGATGATATTTTGAAGAAAACCAGTAACCACTGACCTGCATAGTATTTATTTGTTTTGTTTTGTTTTTAACTATGGAAGCTAAGGAAAAGATGCGAATTTGAAGTAAACCTGTAACCACTGACTTGCATAGTATTTCTTTGTTTTGTTTTTAACTATGGAAGCATTCTTCAAAATATCTTCTTTTGTGTTCATCATAATAAAACAAACTCTTTAAGGTATGAAACCACTTGAAGGTAATTAAATAAATAATGAGCAAATTTCCTTTTTAGGTGAACTATCCCTTTCAACTTGCAGTTATAAACCCTATTGTGTAAAAAAAAGCGATATCTATGTGTATATATACATACAACAAACTTTCAATGGAATGATCTGATGACAAAAACCAACGTGTATCATGTAACAAATTGATCTAATCATCAATATGCTCCAGTTTGACCCAAAATCTTGAGATTTCTACCGTTTTAACACCCTGAATATCATTGAGGTAAAGTTGGTTGTATATTAACACATTCGTTCGTTTTGAATAGTACCAAACTATGACACTACTTTAAATATTTAGTCTGAAATCGCATGCAAGTACACTGTAAGAAATGCAGTGTTCCACACTATTCAGTCATGTTGACCCAATACAAATCGATTAAGTTAGCTTGACACTTTTAACAAATTTATGTGGATTTAACACAAAAAAATTGAGTTGGCCCTATGAAAACTCAACATTTTTGTTGTTTCAGCTCATTTTAAATAAGTAGTTAGAACAACCAAAAAGAAATAATTTTTGAGTGTCTGACATTAGCACTGTTTAATTGATTGTGAACAACGTTGCACTTTGACAGTCATTGGCTGTTAATAGTCATTTCCCTATTAAGAATATTTGCCTGGAATTATATTAAGGAGAAAGTCTGAATGTGCGAATATAAAACCAACTTTACCCCAATCTGAATATCAGTGACCCGTCGCCTGTGTCACCCTTGGGGTCTGGGTGTGTGTGACACCCGTCGGCTGTCATTAGGGTGTTAAAGAGCTGCAGTCAAGCGTATCACTGCTTTTTCAGGGCGTTGAAGGGTCTGTAGCCATAGTGTAATTTAGGGACCCTGGAGGCAGTTAATTACGCCGTTAATTGGAGTAATTAAGATCAGTCAGTCAGACTGCAGCAGATTTTGAAGAGGTTTAAACGGCTCAGTGCTGATACAGATGAACCTAAAGCCCTTAACATCCCACACACACGCCTGATGCCGCTCAAATATCACTTTAACCTCCTCCCTTTGTCGTTTCACGCTTTTAATACGACACTTTAAACGGATTCAGGCGATTTTTGCAAAATTCATCAGTGTTTATGGAGCTAATCTCAGTTAGCCGTTAGCAGCTCTCGTTGACACGGATTGGAAAAACACATCAAACCGCCAAAACACACGCGCTCGCGGACGCTCTGAGGCGACGGCGGCTAACGGACGAGGTTCCTACCTGTAGTGGCTCCGGGAAAGGCGGTAATCGGTGTGAAAAACAGCCCGCTCGGCGGTCGGATCACGGCATCACTTACCAGCTGTTTGTCCCCACCCTCCTGTCTGTGGAGAGAGGAAATGACGGAGCTCGGCTTCCGAGCGCGCGTCCACAACGCACAAGCACGAGCGATGCGCGCGACCGCACATACCACAGCCTCTGAGCACAGCACGGGCACTAGAAAAAGTAGTGATATAATTAAACAAATAAAGGAGGTATTTAATAAAGTAAAGAAGTAATTTAAGTATTTATTAAATAAAATAACAATAAAACTACACTCTTATTAGGTCTTCATCACATTTCGTAATCCGTTTCTGGAGGTTTGTTCAGAATAGCGACTAATTTCATTTGTTGTGAGTGAAAATTAGGTTTATTTTACATAATATTACTTTAATTATTTCTTCTGTAGTTAAAAAATGGTACTGTGTTGTTTAAAAAATGAATATAGACATAAAAACGTTGTTATTTAATTAAACAAATGAAGGTAGTATTTAAGAAAGTATAGTAATTTAAGTTTTTGTTAAATAAAAATAACATTGAGACTTGTTTAACACATTTTAATATATTTTTAATATATTTTGCTCTTTGTTGTTCTTATTTCTTAACTTAATTTAGTTTATACTTGTAGTTTCTTTTATTTCTGTTTATGTAAAGCACGTTTAATTTTTATGAAAATTAAAAGCAAGTGTCAGCTGACTGATGTGAAGGACTCCTCTGTCCTCTAGTGTTCAACATGCAAAAACACAAACATGTTCAGTGTCGTGTACATGTCGATAGAGGGCGCCACAGCCATCAAGATGCAGTAATGTAATATAATTCCCTCATTGATTTTCTTGTTGGCTCAGTCACTTTATTCATCAGGGGTCGCCACAGCGGAATGAACCGCCAACTTATCCAGCACATGTTTCACGCAGCGGATGCCTATCCAGCTGCAACCCATCACTGGGAAACATCCATACACACTCACACACATACACTAGGGCCAATTTGGTTTACCCAATTCACCTATAGCGCATGTCTTTGGACTGTGGGGGAAACCAGAGCATATAATATAATATAATATAATATAATATAATATAATATAATATAATATAATACGCGGTGGCGCGTGAGTAGCACGTTCGCCTCACAGCAAGAAGGTCGCTGGTTCGATCCCCGGTTGGGGCAGGTCCCGGTTGGGCCAGTTGGCATTTCTGTGTGGAGTTTGCATGTTCTCCCCGTGGTTGCGTGGGTTTCGGGGTGTGGGTGTGGGTTGTGTGGGTGCTCCGGTTTCCCCCACAGTCCAAAGACATGCGGTACAGGTGAATTGGGTAAGCTAAATTGTCCATAGTGTATGTGTGTGAATGAGAATGTATG
>CAIGQQ010031626.1:0-19861 GCA_903798035.1 Danio albolineatus
TTAATGTCTATTTTCTCTGCTGAACACAAAAGAAGACGGCAAAAAAAGATGGCACAAAATTGACTTCCATAGTAGGAAAAACGAATAATAAGGAAGTCAATGGTACTATCAACCAGCATTTTTTACATGATCTTCACTTGTTTTCAACAGAAGAAAGTCTTTAAACAAGTGGGGGTGAGTAAATAACAGCAAAAATGTCATTTTGGGTGAGTTAAAACATAGTAATACCAAATTATCTATACTTCGTACCTGCTTCTGAACTTTTAGGGACGATGCTTCACATTTAAACATAAAAACTTATTTGAATGATAAACACCGTCTGTCTAGTGTTCGTTATTTTAGCAGCGCTGAGGAATATTAATGAAGACGAGACAGCCTGAAGTTTTATCCTCAGGAAATTAGACATGAGGGAAAGTAGACATGCAAACGCTTTCAGGCTAGTTACCTCAGAAACCAAACAATCGAGAAACTTCAACATAACAACACAACCAAATCCAGACATCAGGCCAAAACAAGCATCTAAACCTGCGTGATCACAGCGATTTGGGATAATCCGTAGAGGAACGTAGAGCTCATTTTAAAGTGAGTTCAACTTTAAATTCATGCCAGTGCAAAGTGACAATGGATTTAAGGCGTCGCAGACAAGACCTAATGCCATATTTTGACTCGGATGACACCAGACTGATAAAGAAAGCCTCTACGAAAGATCAGATCATCACACGCATTTCCTCCTACTCTTTTACATTAGAAAGAACTCCCAGATCCTTACTTTGAAATATTAAAACAAGAAAGAGAAGGAAAAAAAGAAAAGTTTCCTCTCGCAGCCTTTGGCAAACTCGGAGCAACGTGACCTCCGCAAACACAAAGCTTAAGACAAAAGAGTCTTGCATTCATGCTGAATGACCTCATTGCTTACTATAAGCAGTCCTGATGGCTCCGATTCTGCCGTGGATAAACTGGTTACAGTGAGAGAAGTCATTTGTTTTGAGTTTAAAATGTGCTCTTTGTTCCTTAAAATCGTTGGTTTTGGCTAATGAAAAAAACAGGCGAGGAAAGCCCTGCTGAGAGGCGTCTCGTGAGGACGTGTTCGCAGAGGGCGAAACTGAACCCTCGATGAAACTCACTGGAACTCAGAGTCCTTCCTGAAACACCTGTTTTTCACATGACATCATCGGCAAGCTGATGGACGCCTGATCCGCTTTCGAAACATATTTTGATAGGAAAATATGCCGGGGAAAAAATAACTAAATTAAAAATCGGAAAGAATAAATAGTTGTGCTAAACATGTGCAAATGACAGCGTGAACAACTGCAGTTTACAGGCTGATCTCTAATGATTTTAGTATGTTAAATACAGGTGAAAATCTAAAAAAAATAATTCATTCATCCTCCTTCAGTCACCACACAGGAATGAACTGCCAACTATTCCGGTATATGCTTTACGCCAGGGGTACTTTTCAACCCACGACCCCTAAAATAGCAATATCAGACTCGTGACCCCCAAAACTCCTCTTAGGGGGTTATAAATATGCAAACGTTGCTCATTTGACAATAGACCAATATAAACACGAGCATATTGACAACACACAAAAAAAGTTTAACAGTCAAACAACTAAAGAGACTGGTAGACACAATGTTTTCAGCACAAGTCTATTCTTGGTTTGGTTTTGGAGACCGATCAGAGATCATTCTCAATATTCAGTTGTGGTTTGTGTTAATTTAATGTATTTGATTGCCAGAAATGTGTCAGAAGGTTTAACCTGGTGCTGTAAAATCAATGTGCTGCAGCTGACACTACTGCTGTGCTGTTAATCTAACGTAAACGCATCAATCCTATGAGAAAATCATTTAAAGGCTGATGGCTTTTCATTTTAAAGTTTTATTACTACTAAAAAAGACTATTTTAATCTTCTGTGGGTTCTGGCTAAAATATTGTAATTCTAATTAGGGCTGCACGATTTGGGAAAATTGTCATATTGCGATTATTGAGGGCAATATTGCGATATGCGATCGCAATTATAAATGGTATTGTAAGTCAACTTAATGGGTTTTTAAGAAAATTGTACACACAGATTAGTAATAATGCTGAAGTGTGCGTTTGTTCAACTTGAAATGGTTTCAAAATAAATCATTTTTACAAAATAAATATCTGCATTATTGTAAACTTATTTTAATATTCCATATTTTCCATATTTCATATTTCTTGCAATTGTTAAATGAAATATAACAATATTTTATATGTATGGCTTTGTATTATTGTTAATGAGAGAGAAATGCAGCATGCACTATTTAAACATATCATATTTTGTCGGTTATATATATATATATATACATATATATATACACACACACACACATACATACAACTTTTGGTTCTGCTTATTTGATTTAATTTAAAACGTGGCAATATGCATTATATGCATCCTACATGAAAACATTCAGCATGTTTCTAGAGAACGTTGGGCACATGGAAAGGTTAACAGCAGATATTCCTCGTCACTCACCACCATACATGCACACAATAATTCTTCTAGTTTCAATTTAATTCAATAATTTACTTTGAATGAAAACACTGAACCTATGATGACGGTTGTGAGCAGTTTTGTCGGTTAGAGGAGACTTAACACCCGACCACAATTTTGCTTGAAGGACGAAAAGGTGTTTGGTACGTTTGTGTCATCAAGCCGATGTTTTGTGTCAAATTTTTGCGGCAAAATGGAAAGACGTCCGCACATCGCGGTCGTTTTGCTTTAACGTTTTGCTCGCGTCTATCTACCGCAAACATATTATACACATTCAGAACATCACGCAATGTCCAAGCTGTTTTTGGAGGACACAAGCAGACATTATCACTGTGTTTGCCCTGGCTCGGTCGCGCTTGTCAGCACGTGATACTCAGACACACACACAGTCCTGATGGCTTCTGGGTCGTGTAGTTCTTTTTTAATTGCATTACATTCTAATCGTATTAAAAGGAAACTACAAAAATGGCGGTGGATTTTCTTTCTTGAATGTCTTGTTACGTCCACCAATGCATTCGTTTATTTAATATAATCGCAACATTCACTGTAATGTAATCGCATAGACTGACATCGCGATTGCGATTGCGATACGATTAATCGTGCAGCACTAATTCTAATAGTTTAATAAAATGTGTGACTTTTTTTTTCTCACAAAGAGACCCCTTTGTCATTGTCCCGCTACCCCCACTTTAGGAACCACTTTGGGAACCAGTCTTCATAAACTATAATCTAAATATCTAATATTTTAATTATAGTTCATAAAGACAAATCAATAGCAACAAAAAGCTCTGAAATAAAAATTCTGGGTCAAAACTGAAACTGAAATTCCTACTCTTTAACCAAAAATGCTTAGTAATAATGATTTATTATTTTAATAAATATATTAAGTCATTTGTAAGAGTTTTCAAATTTGACAAATTATATTGATTATAAAAAAAAGCCATTTACAGACTTTACCAAGTTTAATTTAACACTTTAAGACCATTTTAAAGGAAACTTTAGACTTATACAAGGCTAAATGCTAAGGATTTTGTCCGAATATCAGAGTTGGAAAAGAAATAATTATAATTTAATACATTTAATAATACAATAATGATATATTAATAATAACAAATGTAGGTCATGTCAGTGTCCTCAGCAGTAAATAAATGGAGAACTTTTAAACAAATGTTACTGTTAGAAAAGTAATTAAAACATAATGGTAAACAGAGGTAAAAATGCTATTTTTAAATAAACATTTTATTGCGATTGGGATTGTTGGTGATTGTATGAGCGTTAATAGGCAGAATGGTAAGCTATAAATGAAAAAAGAAACGTAACATATGTTAAAAAAGTTAAAAACCACAATATAATATTTCAATAGATTTAAGAGTCTAAGTCTAAAATTTAGCGCTTGAGATTTAAGACATTTTAGGTCTTTAAGCACCCTACGATACCCTGATTTAAAATAACCACATTTGATTGACTGCAAATGTGCTGAGGCGTCATTTTACAAGTGTTGCCATGACAACACTGTACCTATTGTAAGCAGCAGGATCAAGTTTACTACAAAGAAATGTCCCGTCAGCGTTATTTGAATGGACTTGGCTTTTCCAGCGAGCATGTGTAGTTCATGCATATACATACTAGGCATGGGACGATAACCGTTTTCAAGGTATAACGTATTATGGAATAGTCAAGGTTTTCATACCGCTAAAATTTTCTGTCATCTTGTCAAGTTTGTTAGCAAAGTGCAGTAGAAAATGGTCTTTTGACTTTGATGTGCATGCTGATTGGTTGCTGCTGCTGTGTGAATGGCTCTTAGATCAATATTGAGTACAACTGTCCAGAGCTTATAATCATTATTGAAATAAATTAATCACAACTCGATATGATACAGTTTATTGGCCCAGCACTAGTTTAAAAGCACAGTGCTTTGTGTGTCCAGTGTGAAAGCCAGTTCACCATGAAACCAGCACGCTAAACACTGCTGGGCCTCGCGCCACAGAAAAGCCTTTTGTAGGCAGTTATTAGGCTATTTTTTTAGGCAAAAATGGCTGAGGTTATTTATTATTTAACATGTAAAACAACAAAACTACTTGTAACTGAAGTAGTTCAAGTTTAAAATGCTATTGTTACTTGCACTCAGAAACTTCAACAGTTTATAACAAGCGATCGTATCTTTTATTAATTGCCAGGAAAGCTTCATTGGCTATAATCGTGGTCAAAACAATTCAGAATAAAACAAATAATTAGTACAATAAAACCATTCAAACATACTGTATAAAATGAAACGTGATTTCAACGGTAAACAAAAGTAAAAATGCAACAGTACAAATCTGTAAGCTGGTTAACAGTATGTTTCCTAAATATATACGGTGAATAACCGTAAACTGACTTTCCCAGAATTCCCTGCATGGCACATCACTTCTTATGCTCTGTTGACATTACTGTGGATGTTTTCAGTTGTTTTCCCATCAGTGATGTGCATTAGAGATTTATGTTACATCTAATGTAGATAAACAATGTTTATTTCATGACTTTAATGTTATGTGTGTTACGTGTTCAGTAGCTGTGTGAATGACTCTGAGCACCTTCAAACTGATACACTCTTCTGCTAGTGGGAATAGCTGTTTGCGAGGAGCATTGGTTCATTATGTTACTTTCTCATCACCACCTGCATATGGCTGCGTTAACGGTGTCCGTGTAACAAAAGAGGTTTAGATATTAGTAATTCAAAATACAGACATATTACCTCTATAAATTAATGAAATGCGGTAGTTTATTGTAAAAATTAGACATTATTTTACGGTTTGTACAGTATTTTTAACAGTGAAATACTGGCAACTACTGCTGCCGTACATTTTACGGATTTATTTTTCACAGTGCAAACACAAGTTATATTTCACCAAACTTTCTACATTAACGCATGATAAAAATGCTAAAACTTTTTCTAGCAAAACTTCGCTGATTGAGTTAATAAAAAGGTCTTTTATAAACATTACCAGCAGGACAGTCCAATAAAACATCTTTAACAGAGAGAAGAGTCTCGCAAAACATGCCTTTAATACGGTGGCCGGGAAGTGCAAAACAACATTACAAAGTGTGAAACACTTTTACGACGCTCAAGACAAATTTACATTTTAGAAAACATTTTTACCGATCATAAGACACAATTACAGAGGAAAAACTGTTTTACCAAGGACAAAACAAGTTTACATTTTAACAAATTAACAAGACGCAAAACACTTTTACCAGTCCCGAAACACATTTACAAAGACAGATTCTTAACGGAAAGGGAATGTACCAAACACCGGAAGTGATCTGGCGTAGGGCGCTGTTGTTGTCGTCGCTGATGGTGAGCACGGTAAATTTGTGTTGTGGAGTAAATGAACAGCAAAACGGTTTATAACCAAAATTAACCTAAATTTTTTTTATAATTTTCATGATCAAAACTGACCCTTTCATCTGAAGTCATGAATAGCTCGTTAAGATAGCTTGATTGATACGTGTTCTGAACCTTTTGACTACATGAGTTCGAATCCCGTTGATGACGTGTAAATTATAAATATTTTTTAAGTTAATTTTGGTTATGTACGGTTCTGCTACCCAAATGTTCAAGTCAATAACGTTTACAGTGACACTGACACCAAGAAATAAGTATCTTTATTTGTTATGGGCATGTTTTGTTACTGTAAAAAAGTGACGAATCTGCCGAAGTGAATAGCTTTCATCTGGAAAGGGACACCAGTTAACACGGTCACCAGTTAAACACCGGCTTCATTCAGTTTACTTTTACGAGTCCTCAAGCAGATGTTTACACCGTGTAGACTTGACATCATGTCCACCAATACAGCGTACGAGTGGCCCTCGTTAAAATATTGAACACATTGATGCAGTGTGTCTGGTGTTTACGTCTGGTCCGCGTCTTTTAGAAACTCCAAACACCGACCACACGTAAAGCAAAACCGCATCAGGCTACTCATGTGTTTGCCACAAAACATCCCTCAACCGCAGTCCATGTTCAGTCACCATAAACTTTATTTACACCATTTACTCCACAACACGAATTTACCGCGCTCACCACCAGCGACGACAACAACGCACTTTTTGTCGCGTCAATTCAGGTGTTTGGTTCATTCCCTTTCTGTAAAGAATCTGGCTGTTTCTCAATTCCAAGAACGCAGAGAACGGACTCGAGTTCTTGTGGAGAGCGATCTTGCCAGGTCACATCGGAAGAACGAACTCGGGAGACCGCGAGGACAGAGAACGCGTCCTGTGAGGAATGAGATGCTGCGTTCTTACTGATGGTCACATGACCCTCACGCGCCTTTAACCGAAAATATTTAAACATTACAGCATTTATACAGCGATTTATTGTTTTCCCCCGTTTCACAATATATGTTATGCATAAAGACTTCAGAAATATACGCTGCACTTCACAAATAAAAGATTTTAATACGAATTTCAACAAATAAACACCCTTAATGTGTTTATGCCTTTATTAAGATCTTCATGCTAATGTTTACTTTCACCGTCTCGTTTAGGGAAACTCCTGAGATAAATAAGTATATCTCTGAACTTTAATAATAAATCAATACAAAGCGCTGCGCTTCCCACCTCCAGTCGCAATGACTTCTGGGACTTCTAGAGCGAGTTCGGCGCTCAAGTCTGCATCGGTGCGTCCTTGATATCAAGAACACATCCGGGAACTTTCATGCGTCCTCCGTTCTTGCGGTCTTGAGTATTGGAACCGAACTTCGGCGGACGATGATGACGTTACACGACAAAACGAGGAACCAAGACCGCTGAAGAACGCATATTGAGAAACAGCCTCTGACTTTGTAAATGTGTTTCGTGACTTGTAAAAGTGTTTTGCGTCTTGTTAATTTGTTTTCTAAAATGTAAACTTGTTTTGTCCTCTGTAATTGTGTCTTATGTAGTTCTGCCGAATGACTAAAAGTTATCAGTATGATGGTAAAAAACTGTACATTCTAGTCAAAACCATCCTTCTGCAATCTTATACCAAAAACGGAAATAGGGCAAGATTAATAGCTTTAAATGTGGGAGAGCGTTGCTTTTATGTGATTATATTGTATTGCAATATGGAGCCATCAAATGTTGATGTTAAATCAAAAGTAATTGACAAATACTTGAAAATGAGATGATTTAATGACAATAATTCTCTATGGTTACAACTGAATTAGTTACAAATAACTGTATAAAACAATAAAACATGAAAAGATATTCCCGTGGTCTTCTCTCGTGGAATTCCATAATAATTCTCAGGGTATAATTATTATGGAGAGATATATCCATCCTTACACTTATGATTGGTAAAAAACTGTACATTCTAGTCAAAACCATCCTTCTGCAAACTTATACCAAAAGCGGAAATAAGGGCAGTATTAATAGCTTTAAATGTGGGAGAGCGTTGCTATTATGTGATTATATTGTATTGCAATATGGAGCCATCAAATGTTGATGTTAAATCAAAAGTAATTGACAAATACTTGAAAATGAGATGATTTAATGACAATAATTCTCTATGGTTACAACTGAATTAGTTACAAATAACTGTATAAAACAATAAAACATGAAATGATATTCCCGTGGTCTTCTCTCGTGGAATTCCAGAATAATTCTCAGGGTATAATTATTATGGAGAGATATATCCATCCTTACACTTATGATTGGTAAAAATGTTTTTCAAAATGTAAATTTGTCTTTCACACTTTGTAATGTTGTTTTGCACTTCCTGGCCACCGTACTTTAAAAAGTGAAAACTTTTAAAAATCAACCTATCCTAAAAGCATTAGCCTACTTAAACTCTGCTTCACACAATATGAAGTACTTAAATAAATCCATGCAGAGTGAGAACTGCTAATCTGACTTCTGTTAGAAACACACACAGACACACACGCCCTTCCCCCATGAAAAGATTCCATTGTGACACTCTAAACTGCAATAGCAGTCAGCGAGAGAATGCAGCATATTCCGAAACAACACTGGAATGCTTTGTTAGTGGGATATCTTTCAGCCTGTAGGCCCGGCCAGCAGCACGCACACACACACACACACACACACACACACACACACACATACATATACAGATCTCTGGCTCTCGTTGTATCTAAACCTAAACGCATGCAACCTTGAAACGTCCCTCTCTACTGAGCGAGAAGGAAAAGAAAAAACAAATCCACATTCACAGACTGTCATGAGAGCAAAAGTATTGCTCAAAGTCCTAATTATTCCGAGAATGAGGACTCGGTTTAGGAGAAGTGAAACTTCATGAAAACAGTGTGTTTGGCCATTCGCTGCTGACCGGAGCATTATTTCCATAGCAACAGTATTAGCCAACACCGCTGCTCATATTCCAAACGCTGGTCAAATAAAGAAACAGACGTGATTGTGTTTCACAGTGTGTGCGTGATTCATAACATAGAGAAACGCATTCAGAAATGGGACCATAGATCACAACACCTGTCATAAGTGTCATTAGGCCTGTCACAATAATCAATATATCGACTTATCGCACAATATATGGACATGACCTCAATGATTTTTGGTGATGCAATTTATATCGCCCATACGTAAAAAACAATTATTGCTGAATTTCTCTTTCTCTATTAGAGGTGTCAGTGTCAGTATGGTTAAAAAACACTAGAGTATTTACCATAAATTACTAAAGTATATTTTCATGTGGGTACCCGACAAATGAAAATAGATCTGGTTGCAGATATTGCAACCTGTTACTTTTGACCTTGCATTTTTTTGTTAACGTTTATTATTACTTATTTGTTTAAGATATACATTTTCACATTCTAATTCCAATGCCTCGTATTAAATTGTTAAAATGACTGTAATTAAATTAAAAATTCTTTAGAATAAAATATGATGTGTCCTACGGAAGAGTGTACTTGCATTGTGATGACATTATATTGTCATTCAGGCATTATATAAATTAAAATGGACTTAAAATGACAATAATATCGTTTATCGCTGTACATTTTGGTGCTATATATCGTACAATGAAAAATAGATATCGTGACAGGCCTAAGTGTCATTTCTTATAAAATGGAGATTTAAGCGAAAGCTTTGATGTATGGTTTGTTATGACTGGACGAGATTTGGCCATGATACAACTATTAAGACATTTCTGAACCCAGATTCCATATATCTAAATACTGAAAACGTCCAAATTACGTGCTTATAAATTCATATGCATTCATTTTCCTCGAGCTTAGTCCCTTTATTCATCAGGAGTCACCACAGAGGAATGAACCGCCAACTTATCCAGCATATGTTTTACACAGTGGATACTTATACATTCATATTACTAATAAAAAGATGTTTTGACATATTGTAGAAATTACAAAATATCTTCAATCAGGGGTGCCCACACTCAGTTCTGGAGGGCCGGTGTCCTGCAAAGTTTAGTTCCAACCCCAATCAGACACACCTGGGCTAATCAAGCTCTTACTAGGCTTTCTAGAACCATCCTTCCAGGTGTGTTGAGGTACGTTGGAGCTAAAATCTGCAGGACACCAGCCCTCCAGGACAGAGTTTGTACACCCCTGTCTTAAATGATCTTTACTTATTCTAAAGATTTTTTTAACATAAAGAAAGTAAATATCAATAACTTTGAGGGCTCCACAATATTGAAAAAAATCTGACATTGCGATGTTGCGGTATATATTGCGGGGTGCCACAATATATATTGTAATATGAAAAGAATTTAACCAGATGATTTGATTAACTCTATTTGAAAAGATTTCATTCATTTACATCAACTGGGATGATCAAATCATTTTTATATGCAGTGCATCTGAATAAATTATTATAAATTATAATATTTATATATATTTTAAAGATTTATTTTTGGCCTTTTTGGCTTAATTAGACAGGACAGTATTGAAACAGGAAGCAAAGTTGGAGAGAGAGAGGGGGTTGGGGGTAGGGAAATGTCCTCAAGCCGGGATTCAAACTCGGGACGCCCTGACGTGCTGCTGCACCATATGTCGGCGCACTAACCACTAGGCTATTGCTCCGACATAAATTACAATACATTTAATTTTTTTAAATTACAAGCAAAATGTAATAAATGAAAAGAAACATTATGATTTTTCCTGGCAGTCTAACAGTATTCAAGTACAGAAATTGAACAATCAAATGTAAAATAGTAATAGACTAGTGGTAGCGGTAGCACTTCAGGGCGTCCCGAGTTCGAATCCCGGCTTGAGGACCAACTCTACCCCAACTCTACCCCGCTCTCTCTCTTTCTCACTTCACTTCCTGTCTGATTACAGTCCTATCTACTAAAAGGCAAAAAGGCCACAAATAAATGTTAAAAAAATAATAATAGTAATATCTTTATCTTTTTAATCATTAATAATCAAATCCTGAAGATACACACATTACACTATGATGACCAAACTATATATTGCTTATCCCTAATTTCGACTCATGAAAAATGTCTTTTTTTATACAATTAAAAAAATCTAATAAAATGCTTACATTTCACTTTACTCAACTAGACTTTACATTTCATCTCACTCACAAACAAACTAGACTAAAACATTTCCTTTCAGGCACCCCAAATATCATATAGGTCATATTCTCACACTGTGCAAAATCCCCCAGATCATATAAAAATATTCCTGCTTTGTCAACAGGTCAGAAAAATAAAAGACTCGTGAGAAAAGACAAACTTTAAATAACTGATGCATAACACATATAAATGCATACACGAACGAACTGCAATGCATTTGGGAACAGATGTTAGAGAAAAAAAAGAAACAATAATAAAATGCTTGCATGTCACTTCGACAGACAAACTAAAATATTTCCTTTCAGGCATCCCAAACGCAGAAATAGGTCAAAAATCGCTCACGTTCACAGGTCAGGAAAATAAAAGACTCAAGAAAACACTTCAGTAAATAACTGATGTATAACACACACAAATGCATAACTGCAATGCATTTGAAAACAAACAATAAGATGCTTACATTTCAATTCGACAGACTAACTAAACTAAAATATTTCCTTTCAGGCATCCCAAACGCAGAAATAGGTCAAAAATCTCTCACGTTCACTCCAAATCTTTCCATAATAAAAATATTCCTGCATTGTCAAAAAACCCACCTTGTAAGGAAACACTTCTTTAAATAACTGAAGCATAACACACACAAATGCATACATGAACAAACTGCAATGCATTTGGCAACAAATGTAAAAGAAAAATAAAATAAAATGCTTACATTTTATGTCGAAAGACCAGCTAAACTAAAATATTTCCTTTCAGGTATTCCAAATGCATAAATAGTTCAAAAATCTCTCTCACATTCACTCCAAAACTTTCCATATTAAAAATATTCCTGTGTTGTCAACAGGTCAGGAAAATAAAAGACTCGAGGGAAAACACTTCTGTAAATAACTGATGTATAACACACACAAATGCATACATAAATGAACTGCATTGCATTTGAAAAACAAACAATAAGATGCTTACATGTCACTTTGACAGACTAACTAAACTAAAATATTTCCTTTCAGATACCCTAAATGCATTAACAGTCCAAAAATTCCTCCCATTCACTCCAAAACTTTCCATAATAAAAATATTCCTGCACCGTCCAGACAAATTGAACCGTTCCATTCCCAAAACTGAAGGGACCCAAACAGGAAATACATTCCACATGAACTCAGAGAAGCCACTGCCAGCGAGTCTCATTCTAGAGTCGGCCTACAATAGCTGAGAGGGGCCGCCGTCTGCTCGCAGCACTTTTCAAAAGAGGCTTTAACCAAAACCCTGCTTGCAAAACACAATGAGCTGCACGCAGAAGAGAGCATAATTGACCTACTCGCAGACATCGAACAAAACTAAATCACAACCTTCTGAGGAATCCAGGGTGAAGAATGTGGAAACTAACAATTAAGATCACAATCATGCTGTCACAAAATACTGTTTTTTTAGGTTTGTTCACACTTGTTGTAATCTGGTTTTACCGATTCATTTGGTTCACATGCCAAAAAACAAACAAACAAAAAGCTACATTCACTGGGTTATTTTTAAGAGCGAACATTAAGACAGAACAAAACAATAGCTTTTTTTAGGGTTTCTGTTTCTCTGCAATACACTAAACAAATATCCATAAATTTTCCATATTTTGTGATTCATGTTTTTATTTTATCTTCTTTATTTCTGCATTATGGGATCTTGATCTTTCTTCTGACAACTTTTAACCGCTTAAAAAAAAAAAAAAAGTAGGGCTGCACAAAATATTGTTTCAGCATTGATATCCCAATGTGTGTATTAGAGTTGGGTAACGTCGACCAATTTGGCATTGTACGATGTCTAACGTGAAACATCACGATTGACGATGGCATTGTCATCATAGGCGGCGGATTAATTATTTATGAATAATTAAATTAATAACAGATTAATTATTTGTAGCCTACCATTTCAACTACCTGACCCACATGGCCTTTGTTTTACCCATAACTAGGGCCACACGGAATCTGCGCGCGCAGAATTCAGCAGATTTTTAGCCCATCATTAATTCTGTTTATTTACTGGTGTAAATGTATGTAAATGTATGTTTAATCAGTTTTTTTAAATTAATTTCAGTAATATTACTGACTAATATGAAAATATTCATGTGATTTATTTACAATATAGTTTGTAAAGTACTATTTTCTGTGTTTTAATAGATATTTTAAATGAGAGACTTGCTTTGTTTACCAAATAAAGTGGATCTAATTGGATTTGCATTGTAAGCATTAAATAACAGTTAAAAAGGTATTACTTTTTATTTCATATATTAAGGTTTTAGTTATGATACTCACAAAATCATTCCGCATAAATCCGCAGATTTTTAACAAAATACTCCGCAGAAATAGCAAAAAATGTCCGCAGATTCCGTCTGGCCCTACCCATAACCTAATCAGAAATAAATAAAAATAAGTTACACACAAATTACCACCTGTCAATCACTTCTTCCGCAGGACTTGGTTGGTAAAAAAGGTGCACAACCAACAGTATCTGAGGTTTACACTAACATTACTGAGTACAAGCGTGAAAGCGAAAGATTGAAGCAGTGTACTGACGCTGTGTCACGTTACCTGATAGATTCAAAAGACAGAAGAAAAGATTAATTAATCTAATATCATGTTTAACTATAGTGAGCTTCGATCCAGCGGTACATCCTTGATAAACTGTCCGACGTGCACTGCTCTCTGGGGTTTTGTGCTCAAAGCACCCACTGACTGCCTGGAGCTCATGACAGAGTGTATTTGTGCGCGTGTGTGGTCCCTTGATGTGTGTTTTCAGAGGTATAGTGTGGGCGGAGCGCTGTTCAGAAATGCTAGATGAAACACTGTTCAGAAATGCTAGATGAATGCCATTTTAGAACTAAGACATATTGGGGTAAACAGGGCCTGAGTGTGTGTATTTCACGAGTGGGTTGATGCTGCGATGGGGGCAGGGCGGAGGATCGTGATGCCGGCTCAGCATCATCGTCTATCGACCCAACCCTAGTACGCATTCACAATAGGTATATCACAGGATCTGCAATGTTGAATTGGGATTATAGTTGATAAGCAATGAAGAATACAGTGTTAGTTTACATTTTACATTACATTTTATTATTCAATAAGATAGGGGTGGAACAAAATATCGATATGCTAATTTATTGTAATAATTCTGCACTGACACAGTTTCATTTTGCTACTACTTCTATGTTAAGCTGCTTTGACACAATCTACATTGTAAAAGCGCTATAGAAATAAAGATGAATTGAAAGATGAATTGAATAATTCTGCCCCTGCGATGCATTATCGATGAAGCCAAGCATTGTTATTTATTTAAAGGTACCAAAGATCTAAATTAATTCATCAGCCTTGCACTGCTACCGTTTACCACAGTACATGAGGTGGTGCTTGTCTTAATGGTGGATCGAAATTACATCAATGTTGCAATTTCACAAAATTTCTGATCTATCATTGTCGTCATTATCGGGGGCAATATTGTAAAGTCCACACTTATTAGAATAAACCAACAGAGAAAATGCAACAGAGTTCACTTTAATGAAACCAAACCTGAACACACCCTGTACATCAGCAATACTGAGAACTCGAAATATATTAAATGCAAATATTTATAAAGCACAATACTAGCAAATTAACTAAACAAACACGTCAAATGCTTTCTATACATTTTATTATACGTATTTATTCTAAAATTCAAATCAATTCATCTAGTCGAAATCAGCTCATTATCGATTTGTAGAAGCAAGTCAAATTAGACAGAAGTCGACAAAATACATTTCATCCACAAAAACCATAAACAACACCAAATTATGTAAGAAAAGCAACCAAACATGTAGTGAAAATATCATTCACACAATCCACAATGTGCATTACGTTCCCTATTGATTACTTCGGTATGACAAAATAATGTAGATCTGCATTAAAAGGTATAATTCACTCAAAAATTTATATTTCTTCACTATTTTACTCTTTACTTTTTGCAATCGCAAATTAAAAATAAAAAAATCATGATTTAAGCACATGGAATTTCTAAATCGCAAAGGCTGAAATTTTATCTATTAATTGATTTAAATTTTTGTTCCCGTTCTTGTGCGCATGATTTTAATATGTTAACCAATCAGAGCTGACGCAGCACACCGGGCAATTACAGCTAAGCTGAGCAGGAGAAAGATGTTAACCAATCAGAGCTCACTCCGCGCATGAAGTTGAGCGTGAGAAGCGAATAGGTGGTTTTGATTTACGTTAGTTTTTATTTATTGTTCTGACTGGAATTGAGGTTAGTTCATCTTTATTTCTTCATGTTGTCTGTTTTTAACACAGTTTATTACAGTTTTGTTGATCAAGCAGTGAGTGCTGCTGTGTACAGTATGTGTTTAACTAGAGCTGAGGTTACTTCATCTTCAGTTATTTTATGTTGTCTGTTTTAAAGACAATTTTACTACAGTTTTATTTATTAAACTTAACATTGTTATTTCATTGTGAAATGTTTTGTTCTGCACTTCTTGTGCACTGAATACATTTAGAATGTGTGTATGTAGCGCGTTAGAAAAAGCAAAAACAGCTGCCAAAATTGCAAATAAAATCGCAATCGCAATATTCATTCCAAAAATTGCTACATGATTATTTTGTGCACCTAATCAGCACCTAATATATATATATATATATATATATATATATATATATATATACATATATACACACACACTGAAAAAGCTGAATACCTGTAACCACTGACTTCCATAGTAGGAAAAGCAAATACTATAAAGGTCAATAGTTGCAAGTAGAGCTGCACAATATATCGTTTCAGCATCAACATCGCAATGTGTGTGTCCGCAATAGTCACATCACAGGATATCCAAAGTTAAAGGATCACAGTTGATCAACTCCACAATTGAGAATACATAAGATTTTTGGAGTCATTGCAAATTATATCCATAACAGAGTGACATTTTTATCATTTGCATGTGTTTTCAATGCATTTCAAAGGAGTTTAAAAGCATTCAAGTGCAAAAGTACATTTGAAACTGTAATGAAGAGTAATTTTACTGAATTATATATACAATTAAGTTTTACACCGTTACAAAATCTCCCCGATCAATGTAAATTCAAGATTATTATTTCCCAAAAAGAGCAATTCAAGTCATCTGGTGAAATTGCATTATATGAATCACAGAAAAACTAAATAATCGCAATGTTAGATTTTTCCAATATCATGTAGCACTACCTACAGACTTCCAACATGTTTTGTGTTGAAGAAAGAAATGCATAAAGGTTTGAATCAAGGGAACAGTGAATAAATCATGACTGAAAATTAATTTAAGTGAACTATCCCTTTAAATTAATACCTGACACGCAACATAAAACCCAGAATCCTGAAATCAAACCAATATTAACATTGCTTAAATAATCAAAACAAACCCAAAGATGATACAACAGAAACGTTCCGGCAATCTTTTTCATCCACGGGCGACAAATACACTGAACTTCACACTGCAACGTGTAATTTAAGCTACTTACAGGGTTACACTGGTGTGCTGTTGAGTATAAATATCCTGAAATATTCTGAGAGCTGCAGCCGCTAGAACCACTACAGGAATCTGGATCCTCCTGACACCCGGACACATCCTCTGACACACACACCAGACTGTCTGTGACTAGTTTTGTTGAATTGAACTGCTTGCTAACCAACACCAGAGCCAGAGATGAGCCGATTGTGATGTCTAATTGCTAATGCCATTCAATTCAAGTTCATTTGTACAGCGCTTATCACAATAATTAGCACTTTAAGAGCAGATTAACAAAATGCACATTAACTTAATATCAGAAAGATATCAAATGTTGAGTACGATGGACAGTGCAAGGGTAAAGCATAAATGCAGTTAAATGAGTAATTCAGCCAAAACTGAACATTATCTAATTATTTGGTTAAAATCTGTTCGACTTCTGAACACAAAAGATGATATTTTGAAGAAAACCAGTAACCACTGACCTGCATAGTATTTATTTGTTTTGTTTTGTTTTTAACTATGGAAGCTAAGGAAAAGATGCGAATTTGAAGTAAACCTGTAACCACTGACTTGCATAGTATTTCTTTGTTTTGTTTTTAACTATGGAAGCATTCTTCAAAATATCTTCTTTTGTGTTCATCATAATAAAACAAACTCTTTAAGGTATGAAACCACTTGAAGGTAATTAAATAAATAATGAGCAAATTTCCTTTTTAGGTGAACTATCCCTTTCAACTTGCAGTTATAAACCCTATTGTGTAAAAAAAAGCGATATCTATGTGTATATATACATACAACAAACTTTCAATGGAATGATCTGATGACAAAAACCAACGTGTATCATGTAACAAATTGATCTAATCATCAATATGCTCCAGTTTGACCCAAAATCTTGAGATTTCTACCGTTTTAACACCCTGAATATCATTGAGGTAAAGTTGGTTGTATATTAACACATTCGTTCGTTTTGAATAGTACCAAACTATGACACTACTTTAAATATTTAGTCTGAAATCGCATGCAAGTACACTGTAAGAAATGCAGTGTTCCACACTATTCAGTCATGTTGACCCAATACAAATCGATTAAGTTAGCTTGACACTTTTAACAAATTTATGTGGATTTAACACAAAAAAATTGAGTTGGCCCTATGAAAACTCAACATTTTTGTTGTTTCAGCTCATTTTAAATAAGTAGTTAGAACAACCAAAAAGAAATAATTTTTGAGTGTCTGACATTAGCACTGTTTAATTGATTGTGAACAACGTTGCACTTTGACAGTCATTGGCTGTTAATAGTCATTTCCCTATTAAGAATATTTGCCTGGAATTATATTAAGGAGAAAGTCTGAATGTGCGAATATAAAACCAACTTTACCCCAATCTGAATATCAGTGACCCGTCGCCTGTGTCACCCTTGGGGTCTGGGTGTGTGTGACACCCGTCGGCTGTCATTAGGGTGTTAAAGAGCTGCAGTCAAGCGTATCACTGCTTTTTCAGGGCGTTGAAGGGTCTGTAGCCATAGTGTAATTTAGGGACCCTGGAGGCAGTTAATTACGCCGTTAATTGGAGTAATTAAGATCAGTCAGTCAGACTGCAGCAGATTTTGAAGAGGTTTAAACGGCTCAGTGCTGATACAGATGAACCTAAAGCCCTTAACATCCCACACACACGCCTGATGCCGCTCAAATATCACTTTAACCTCCTCCCTTTGTCGTTTCACGCTTTTAATACGACACTTTAAACGGATTCAGGCGATTTTTGCAAAATTCATCAGTGTTTATGGAGCTAATCTCAGTTAGCCGTTAGCAGCTCTCGTTGACACGGATTGGAAAAACACATCAAACCGCCAAAACACACGCGCTCGCGGACGCTCTGAGGCGACGGCGGCTAACGGACGAGGTTCCTACCTGTAGTGGCTCCGGGAAAGGCGGTAATCGGTGTGAAAAACAGCCCGCTCGGCGGTCGGATCACGGCATCACTTACCAGCTGTTTGTCCCCACCCTCCTGTCTGTGGAGAGAGGAAATGACGGAGCTCGGCTTCCGAGCGCGCGTCCACAACGCACAAGCACGAGCGATGCGCGCGACCGCACATACCACAGCCTCTGAGCACAGCACGGGCACTAGAAAAAGTAGTGATATAATTAAACAAATAAAGGAGGTATTTAATAAAGTAAAGAAGTAATTTAAGTATTTATTAAATAAAATAACAATAAAACTACACTCTTATTAGGTCTTCATCACATTTCGTAATCCGTTTCTGGAGGTTTGTTCAGAATAGCGACTAATTTCATTTGTTGTGAGTGAAAATTAGGTTTATTTTACATAATATTACTTTAATTATTTCTTCTGTAGTTAAAAAATGGTACTGTGTTGTTTAAAAAATGAATATAGACATAAAAACGTTGTTATTTAATTAAACAAATGAAGGTAGTATTTAAGAAAGTATAGTAATTTAAGTTTTTGTTAAATAAAAATAACATTGAGACTTGTTTAACACATTTTAATATATTTTTAATATATTTTGCTCTTTGTTGTTCTTATTTCTTAACTTAATTTAGTTTATACTTGTAGTTTCTTTTATTTCTGTTTATGTAAAGCACGTTTAATTTTTATGAAAATTAAAAGCAAGTGTCAGCTGACTGATGTGAAGGACTCCTCTGTCCTCTAGTGTTCAACATGCAAAAACACAAACATGTTCAGTGTCGTGTACATGTCGATAGAGGGCGCCACAGCCATCAAGATGCAGTAATGTAATATAATTCCCTCATTGATTTTCTTGTTGGCTCAGTCACTTTATTCATCAGGGGTCGCCACAGCGGAATGAACCGCCAACTTATCCAGCACATGTTTCACGCAGCGGATGCCTATCCAGCTGCAACCCATCACTGGGAAACATCCATACACACTCACACACATACACTAGGGCCAATTTGGTTTACCCAATTCACCTATAGCGCATGTCTTTGGACTGTGGGGGAAACCAGAGCATATAATATAATATAATATAATATAATATAATATAATATAATATAATATAATACGCGGTGGCGCGTGAGTAGCACGTTCGCCTCACAGCAAGAAGGTCGCTGGTTCGATCCCCGGTTGGGGCAGGTCCCGGTTGGGCCAGTTGGCATTTCTGTGTGGAGTTTGCATGTTCTCCCCGTGGTTGCGTGGGTTTCGGGGTGTGGGTGTGGGTTGTGTGGGTGCTCCGGTTTCCCCCACAGTCCAAAGACATGCGGTACAGGTGAATTGGGTAAGCTAAATTGTCCATAGTGTATGTGTGTGAATGAGAATGTATG
>CAIGQQ010031627.1:0-12551 GCA_903798035.1 Danio albolineatus
GCAAAAAGAAAATATGACAAATAGAATATGCAAAACAGAAATATGACAAATAGAATATGCAAAACAGAAATAAGACAAATAGAATATGCAAAACAAAAATAAGACAAACAGAAATATGATAAACAGAATATGCAAAAAGGAAATAAATAGAATATACAAAACGTAAATATGACTAAAAGTATATTCTACTTGTCATTATTCCGTTTAGCATATTCTATCTGTTTGCATGGTCTATCTTCTATATCTCTATATATTCATATACAGAATGACCCAGAAGAGGTGCGATAATAACAAACAAACCACAGCCACACAGTTTAAGTTAACTACAAAACCACTTTATTGAAAAAGCAGATTACATAAATCTACGGTTAAATGATACGTCCCGACTTTTCATACATTAAATAACTTTAAACTTTTCACGTTTAGATAAATAAATCTACTTTGCTTCTTCTTTGTTTATGAAATATCTAGGAAATCAAAACATTGTACGATAAAAAAAAGTGATGCAACAGAAGGTAAGATGTGCATTTTTAAAAAACTAATGAAGGAAAGCTACCGTTCATTGAATCTCCGATAAATGCAGGAAATACATTCTAGACTGCGTATTTACAGGGAACTCTAGTGTTGTGCTATGCAATAGTAGTACGTTTTAAAAGTGGATTAAGACAACGTGGAGAAAAATATCACGCACTTTTTTTCTTTAAAATGAAACGAAACACTTGTGGGAATGATCTGAAAGTGGGAACATCTGAGGACTTATTTAAAGGAATATCCTGTCATTATATTGACCATTAATCGCCACAGAAAATGACTTTTCTCAGCATGTCACAAACGCTGTACATCAATACAGAATATTCCTTTAGCTAAATATAAGGGAAACCTCCTCTAAAAACAAGCTCAGGGGGAGGTTTGTGCTTCGGCTACAGCAAACACACATCTTCACGTGAGTAAATCTGCCGTTTACAGTCCGAAATCTGCGGATTTCACAACAACAGCTCGCTCTTCTCAAGTCAGGAAACACATACAGCCCGTTTCTGTCAGTAGTTTTACAGCTGGACAACAGGAGAAGTGTGTATTGAAACAACCGGAAAGCATTCACACACTCTGAAAAGTCCGAATGTGATTGCATTTGATAGATTTGTTGAATCAGAGCTGGTGTTTTTGATGACTTTAGTGCATGTGTGAATTCTCAAACACACACAAAACTTACTCTCCTCGCTAGATCTGGTGTTTCAGCATTTCAAATCTTTTTAGCATTGATGTTCAATCGAATGCAATGACATTCAGACATTTTTAAAGCAATAGTTCACCTTGAAATGACCACGGGTTCACCCTCAAGCTGCAAAACATGTGGATGAGTTTATTCGTTCATCCGAACAGATGTGGAAAAGTGTAGTATTACATCAATCACTCATCAACTGAGCTGATAAAAACATCAAATAGTCAATTAATGTCTTGTTTTTAAGCGTGTCATGATTAAAGGAGTCCTACTATGTACTGCAAGATTTCTATACATTATAATCCTATGAATTATGTACTGTTTCATGCTATAAATGCCCATTTTTGTGTCTCTACATATGCAAATGAGCTACATGTCCCCGCCCCCTTTCCTGAAGAGGGCAGAGTCTTTACAGCTTGTGCTTCAGTTACTCCTGCAACATCACAGACTAACATTTGTGTTTGTCTTGTCAGCTTAAACTCAAGATATATATTAGGCTAACTAAAAAAAACATCCAATTTAAGTTCGATCACACGATTTTGGCACGATTTTCTTGACGTAGGGCCTCATAGAGATTCGTAAACGACAAATAGGCGTCGTGACACAAGATTCAATCGTGTCTTCTCGTGTAATGTGGCATAGTTCACGACAGCCGATTCCATGCCTGCGCTTCACGACACCGTTGCAGAAAGTCTAGCATGTTACATTTTTTTCTCGTCCTTTACGACGAGTTCCGTCACGTGTGCGCTGGTCAATTACAATTTAATTCATTTAATCAAATATTTTTTCTTTACATTTCCCACCATGCAAGTACATGCACACTTTAAAACACACAAACGCACACCTTTATTTATTCTCATTCTTTCTTGCTTTGTCAATGTATGGTAGTGTATACTGTTTAATAATCAATCTAAATTATTTAAAAAAATAAATAAATAATCGGCATTAATTCGCGCACTCTCATTGTTGGTACGCACAGCCGGCACCACTGCTTTCATTCTTTTTTTGTTAAATACATTGTAAAAGCCTGTCCTGCTTATTCAAATGTGTAATTAATAGTAATCTCACGGCAACTGGTGTTTTGGCGCTGAAGCATATAGCGGGCTTGTTTTAAAGCGCATCTCGAAGGTTATTCGTTATACTTTTTTATCTAGTTTTTAACTGACCAACGAAAAATACATGACAATTAAGATACAAATTATAGCTAACGAAATTTGTTTCAAAAAGATATTTTTTCCAAGAAAGATATACAAATTATATATATATATTTTTTGCCCGTCTAACTGTGCGGTGATGATTTGTTCCGCTCTGTGGAAAATAAGGACTTAATAATTGCTTCACAGCTGCTGATGTGCTTTCATTTCATGTTCAGGCAAGAAAGTGTTTAATAGCAACATTGGCAGAAAAATATACATTTAGATTTCAAACAAATATATTAGTATTAAAAAGGAAACATAAAAGTTTGGTCCTATCAATGTCACAACGAATTCTTTAATGTAGTTATTAGTGGTCAGCCAGCATCAGTGTTTATTGAGACTGAAATACGATAAAAAAAATTAGAAATAGCGATAAGAAATGTTATGATAGCAACACTGCTTTGGGAAATAATGTTCGTCAGACGTCACGGGATGACTGGTCATGAAGGAACGTGTAGTCGGGCACATCTGTTACCAACGAGTCAAGATTTTATCAAGAAAAAAAATCGCATAATGTGACGTAGTGACTTTCGTAACCGACAATAAAAATCGTGTGATCTGACCGGGGCTCAACCTACATTTCTGTAAATTTTGAAAGACATGACTCCAGTTTCACAGCTCTTTTCAGATGAATTGTTCACAACTGTACTAAAATGATATGCTAAAATTTAAAATTTTACTAATTATGATGGGTCTTACTAGATTATTGTAAAAATATATTATAAAAAGCCTTTATTCTTTGATTAAATTGGTTCCAGTAATCATATTTTTTGTCAAATAGAAAAAAAACGAATTTTTTTCGCTTTATTTTAGCAGAAAACTACAGTGAAACATACGTTGTTATATACAGATATATAAAGCCATGGTTTTTTTTTTATAATTATTTTTTAGGGGTTTTCACCTTTTATTGATAGGACAGTGGAGATTGACATACAGGAAAGCGTGGGGAGCAGAGATAGGGGAAGGACCTCGAGCTGGGAATCGAGCACCTCGGTGCTATGTGTCGACACACTAACCACTAGGCTATTGGCGCCGACATAAAGCCATGTTTTTTTTAGACCTATAAAGCTATAGCTAGGTCATCATGCACTTGTATTTTGGCCATAGATATTTACATTAGATGTCGCCAACCCTGTTGTTGTCTGTTGGAAGGAATGAGTCAATAGAGCTGCCATTTTAGTACAGGGTAGCGCTCCTTTGAAATGAATGCGGAACCAAGGTGCCGTGGAGGACTGTGGCCATCCAGAGCAAGCGATATATACACATATATGCATATATCTATGGTCGGGAGTTTTCCCAGTGGTCAGAATGCAAACTTTTTTTTCAATTACGATTTTTCATCACTTTTGTACATCGATGGATGAGTGACCGCACAGGCATTGCCGGCAAAGAGCTTGTGTAATGTGCATGGAAATGTATTATCCTCCCTACCTGTTTAATTTGATCTAATCAAATTAATGCCCTGAACCCCACCCCCCCCAACTTAGCCGACAATAATACAAGTTTCTGGCACCACAGCTTTTAGTTGTCTATTTCATTGACATTGTTTGCTGATTTTATTAAACAAAGTGAAGTTTATTCATAAACTAATTTTCGAGAGGGTCACATGCAGATGATTGCTTGCGGCCGGTCCCGCATTATTAAATTTATGATTCACCAATCAGACGATTCCTGAGCCACTAAAAATACCCTAAGCTCCATATCACAGCCATCTTCGTTTTGAAGAATTCCCCTTTCACCCCTACTCCTCCTCCTTTCCTAGATGGGTGCCACGGTGGCCCAGTGGTTAGCACTGTTGCATCACGGCAAGAACGTCACTGGTTCTAGTCCTTACCAAGCCAGCTGATGTTTCTGTGTGGAGTTTACACGTTCTCCCCGTGCTCATGTGGGTTTCCCCAGGGTTCCCCGGTTTCCTCCCACCGTCCAAAAACATGCAACTTAAGTTAATTGGCTAATCCAAATCGGCTCCATAGACAAGCTCATAGTAAGTAGTTATCTTTTCATAGCAATCACTATCTGTTCATTAGCTACCCGCAGGGGAGTACTCCAGATCTACCTGAGCTCAAACTCTCCTCTCGCCCTGCAAACGGGAGGGAGCCCCGGGCTCGAGGATCGTATGAGTTCAGGACTCTCTCCCGGGACAGCATGCTAAACACGCTTTATAATTAATCATCAGCTGAGTGTGAACTCTTGAAACTAGCATAAGCCTAGTATTTAGTGCGAGTTGGTGCTACTTTGCCTTATGGTGAATGCAGCAAGTGACTGTATTATCATCAATAATGTATCTTGTTAAGCACAAAAGTTGGTAACATACAAAAACATTAAAAAAACCTAAACTTTACCTATGAAATGTAATGCTTTTATGCTTTGTTTTCTTTGTTTGCGCGGTACTCCACCCCGTGCACAGCGCTAAAGTCTAGCATCTTTACATTGGCACACTGTCTTGACTAGCGCAGTTGAACAACATCTGTCCTGAGAGCACTGTACAACCGTTTGCTCAGGGTCCGTGTGTGATATCTAGTGTATGTATCTGTGTATTTTGGCCTGAAGTTATGTAAGTTTATAGTAAAAATACTATTCCGATGTATTTGCGTTTTACTAACCTGCAACTTTTGGCTTCACAGGACTTATTAATCGATAAATTGTTGATTGTTGTGTTTTTATTAGCTCAACTGCAGCTCCATCTGTGAGCAACTGATGTAATGCTAAACTTCTCCATATCTGTTGTGATGCAGAGACAAAGTCACAGACAAAACAAACACATTTATCCGCATATTTTCAAGTGTGAACTATTTCTTTATGGGGCCATTGACATAGAATGCATTTTTCCATTACAATGAGCTCCTTTTCCATTGTTTTTCCCATGTAAATGTGTTTGACAGATGTGCATGACCACTGCACGCGTGGCTTTTGTGTCTCTCCATGTTTTTAAGACACTGTGACAAGTCATTTATTTCATTCATTCATTTTCCTTCAGCTTAGTCTCTTTATTTATCAGGGGACGCCACAGCGAAATGAACCGCCAACTATTCCAGCATATGTTTTACATGAGAATGCCCTTCCAGCCGCAACCCAGTACTGGGAAACACCCCTAATTACATATTCACACACACACTCATACACTACGACCAATTTCATTCATTCATTAATTTCTTTTTGACTTAGTCCCTTTATTAATCAGGGGGCTCCACAGCGGAATTAACTGCCAACTTATCCAGCATATGTTTTACATGAGGATGCCCTTCCAGTCGCAACCCAGTACTGGGAAACACCCCTAAACACTTATTCACACACACACACTCATACACTACAACCAATTTCATTCATTCATTAGTTTCTTTTTGGCTTAGTCCCTTTTTTAATCAGGGGTCACCACAGCGGAATGAACTGCCAACTTATCCAGCATATATTTTACGCAGCAGATGCCCTTCCAGCTGCAACCCATCACTGGGAAACACCCATATGCTATTGCATTCACACAGATACACACAGTGCTAACCACTGAGCCACCGTATCACCCTTAAAAATAATTTAACGGAATAAATTTCGGTGTCACAGTGGCGCAGTGGGTAACATAATCACCTCACAGCAAGAAGGTCGCTGGTTCAAGCCTCAGCTGGGCCAGTTTGCGTTTCTGTTTACATGTTCTCCCCGTGTTGGCGTGGGTTTCCTCTGGGTGCTCCAGTTTTCCCACAAGCCCAAACATGCACTGTAGGGCTAAACTGTAAGTAGTGTATGAGAATGTATGGGTGTTTCCCAGTACTGGGATTCAACTGGAAAGGCATCGTCCGTGTAAAAAACACAGGATAAGTTGGCGGTTCATTCCGCTGTGGAGACCCCTGATGAATAAAGTGACTAAGCCGAAGGAAAATGAATGAATGAATGTCTGCAGTGCAGCTCATCAATGTCAGTTCCAAAGCAGTTGACCAATGAGAACTCAGAGGCGGAGCAAGCTTTTGTTTACAATAGCGCAGTAGGTAGTGCTGTCGCCTCACAGCAAGAAGGTCGCTGGTTCGAGCCTCGGCTGGGTCAGTTGGCATTTCTGTGTGGAGTTTGCATGTTCTCCTCGTGTTCATATGGGTTTCCTCCGGGTGCTCCGGTTTCCCCCACAAGTCCAAAGATATGCGGTACAGGTGAATTCGGTAAGCTAAGTTGTCCGTAGTGTATGAGTGTGTATGGATGTTTTCCAGGGATGGGTTACGGCTGGAAGGGCATCCGCTGCATAAAACATATGTTGGATAAGTTGGCAGTTCATTCCGCTGTGGCGACACCGGATCAATAAAGGGACTAAGCCGAAAAGAAAATGAATGAATGAATCTACGCCTTGCGAATTTAGATGGAAAGATGCATTCTGTTTAAATGGCCTCTAAGTGTAAAAATACTCATTAGGGTCACTGTGACACACACATAAACACAATCATACAAACACAGCGGGCCAGCCACTAGTGTACATGAACAAACACACATCTACACACCCTTTTTTTCCCCTGTACACAACTTGTCCAAATCAAGTGCAATGCAACATCAATGGAATGCAAACTGCAATGCAACGTCGCATTTATTCATGCAGCTCTAGTTTTGTGTCACGTTTTTATCATCATCATCCTACTGATATATTCTGACATGTGCAAAACGTTGTCATATGATTGCATGGCATCTGTTTGGACAGCGTGTCACACACACACACACACACACACACACACACATACATACATAAACACACGCAGCGGGTCAGTGGCCTGGTTGAATCCAGCTCATCCAGGCTTGAGCTTCGACCCGTGCACACATGAGCCCACCTCTAGAGTCCTGAGACACAGGACAGTGCGTCTCCTCCGCGTTAGGAAATAAATGTAAGGCAGCAAGGCACCTCATCCAGAGACAAACCAGTGTCTGAAGAGTTCACAGATCCAACCCCGTTCTGCTGGTGTCAGGTCACAGCCTCTCTGACCACAGAGATTTAATGTCTGGCTTCTGCAAAATATACATCTGTTAGTCCATCTATGTGCAGCAGGCTTCAGAAAGTCACCCGGTGAAGAAAATGCCAGCGATGCATCAGTGTTCGGCACACTGCCGCCATTTGTTCAGGCATTCAATTGGTGTTTAAAGGGGCAGTGCATCAATTATTTACTCAAACTCATGTCAAAGCAAATCAGTTCAATTTAAGGCAAGGCAGTGCAGGTGAACAGGGTGAAAAGATGACTGTTTTGTATAACATGTTATGCTTAAATAGGCAAATTAAACATTTTAATTAAATATTTAGTAAGTAAAGAGGTAAACATTACGCCAAATTCTTGGTAATAACTTTTAGAAATACATATAATTGCAAATATATATGCAATTGCATTAATTTTGAAAGATTTTTCCCAATTCCAGCCTGATTAACTTAATTCCAAAAAGCACAAAACAAACAAATAAATAATCTGACGTAATATAAATATTGTGCAAATATATTTATTTACCTTTATTATTATTATTATTATTATTTATATATTGTGTGAAAGAGAATCATGTTCATAAAAGAAGCTTTTAAAATCTTAAATAAACACTTAAAAGGTATTAAAGACATGTAAAGATAAGTAACAGTACTAAAGCAGCTCAAAACTGACTAAATATGTGTATAATAATAGTAATAAATACATATATAATATATATATGTACATACTAAAATATCCGTCTTAATGCATAAACAAAAACCGTGAAAAATGCAGTTTAAAGCCTCAAAAAGAACATTTTTCTAATCATCTTCCTTTGTGTTTTACGGAAGAAAACGTCACAAGGGTTTGTAATGATATGAGGATGAGTAAATGATCACTGTAATGTTAATTTTTGGTGAACTGCCCCTTTAAAGAGCGGCAGCTTGGCGCACACACACACACACACACACACACAGATATGGTGCATCTGAAAGGCAGTGATCGAGGCGACGGCCTGATGGACGCAGGATATTCAATGAAGGCACAGCAAGTCATTAGTGTTCAGTGCTGTTGTGAGGCACGGGTCGCCCTCCGTTCCCCTGCGGCAGTGCTGAAAACGCCCCGAACGCAGCCAAAAACACCGCCAACGAGACGTGATGAGGAATGACAGTAATAATAAAACCCCTCCGGTTGGTCGAAGTGTAGATGCGCAGCTTAACAGGCACGATTAATTCCCGGTTTGTGGTTTTTGTCTCACTCACGATCGTCTAGTTTAGCTTGTGTTTTCACAGTTCAGTGACGTGTAGTGGGTAACTGGGTGGCGGGTGTGGTGCTAGTGGGGTTTTTAACCGGTGCAGGTGGCATCGGTGGCACAGCAAATGTCCCTCCAGAGGGTAACAGCGATGGCCCTCTTCATCATTCAGCTGCAGACCACAGTCCTGCAAAACACACATACACAGTTGATGTGATTTACACAGAGCAAAACATTTTTCTAAGTATTTTCTATATTATTTCTTTTTCTGGAGGAAGCCTTTTTTTATTTCGAATAGAATAAAAGCAGCTTTCAATTTTTTTAAACCATTTTCAACACAGTTAATATTATAGTATTCTTAAGCCAGTGTTTCTCAACTGGTGGGTCGCGACCCAAAAGTGGGTCGCAGGAACATTTTCAGTGGGTCGCGGAGTTTGTGGTTAAAAAAAACAACAAAAGTTTAATTTTTAACTTGTTTTGCGTATACCGGACTTTTATTTTGAAATGCGCGCATCACGTTGCCGAGCAACATAGAGAGCCAGCTGGTGGAGCTGTCGTGTGATAAGACGCTGAAAGAAATTCAGTAAAGTAAGCCTCTCCCAGTTTTCACGATCTGAGAGTGCGATCAAACCCATCCCATTCAGAACTACGTATTTGTATGAAAGTGGCTTAACAGGCACCTCTTCCTTGGTGCAGAGTCAAAGCAGAGAAACAGGTGGGACACAGAGTACGATCTTCGGGTAGCACTGTCTACCATCACTCCTGACTTTGAAACTCTTATCACATCAGTAAAGCACATCCTCAGTTATCTCATTATCTTCCCAAATTACTGTTAAGTGAAACAGATGTTTATAATTGCTGTCATATTAGATGTAAAAATGGTTATGAATATTTTTATCATTTTACAATTTGCTGGTTTGTTCTGTTCAACAGGATCAGTGTTCATGTTTTATTAACAGTTCAGTTTTGTTTATGGTAACAACCTTTCCTTACCCTAACCGCTGTTTACAGTGTTTGTCGTTTTTCATTCATTCATTCATTTTCTTTTCGGCTTAGTCCCTTTATTAATCCGGGGTCGCCACAGCGGAATGAACCGCCAACTTATCCGGCATTTGTTTTACGCAGCGGATGCCCTTCCAGCCACAACCCATCTCTGGGAAACACATCCATACATTCTCATTCGCACACATACACTATGGACAATTTAGCTTACCCAATTCACCTGTACCGCATGTCTTTGGACTGTGGGGGAAACCGGAGCACCCGGAGGAAACCCACGCAACCACGAGGAGAACATGCAAACTCCACACAGAAATGCCAACTGGCCCAACCGAGACCTGCCCCAACCGGGGATCGAACCAGCGACCTTCTTGCTGTGAGGCGAACGTGCTACTCACGCGCCACCGTGGCGCCGTTTGTCGTTTTCACTTTGTAATATTTCTATAATTTGATACATTTTGTTAAATGTCAGCAATAAAATATTGTTTATTTGTGAGTCTTGGTGATTTTCTCATGATTTTTCTGTCACTACTTGTGTATGTTAATAAATAAATACAAATTAATTATAATTCCTAAAATTATATTACAGTTCCTAAAAATTTGGGTCGCGGCTTGATGACCATGTAAAAATGTGGGTCCCGTGGCCAAACCAGTTGAGAACCACTGCTCTTAAGCAATATTTGTTTTGGATTGTCTACAGAACAAACCACTGTTTTACAATAGACCCTTTCACACATACAGACCTTTCCGGAAAATCACCGGGATTTTTCCGCAAAGGGATCATGTATGAACTTTTTGAAAATACCGATAAATCATTCCGGCAATTTTCCGGAAAGAGGAGCTGTAACATTACCGGTAATTAGCTGGAATGCTGCGCTGTGTGAACGCAGAAGGAACATTGCCGGAAAGAGCGCGTTCACCATTAGAACACGCTGACTTGAGACGTCTACTCCAGCCAATCAGAACATTCAGACGCATTCACATCCGCGCTGTTTATGAAAATAAAAGCCTTTCAATATTTTTCCAGATGGTCCCACTTTATACTAAGAACGAACCGGCAACTTATCCAGCATATGCTTTTACACAGCAGATGCCCTACCAGCTGCAACCAATCTCGACTTGTGGGGGAAACTGGAGCCCCGGAGGCAACCCACATGACCACGGGGAGAACATGCAAACTCCACACAGAATATGCACAGGATAAGTTGGCGGTTGATTCCGCTGTGGCAACCCCAGATTAATAAAGGGTCTAAGCCGAAAAGAAAATGAATGAATGAATGAACAGTAATTTGTGACCATTTTACACTTTTTATTGAGTGGACAGTTCCTGTGGATTTACCAAGCTAGTACACTTTTATTATAGTGTTGCATAGAAGATATTTCTACAAGTTACACAGTAGTTTATGACAATTTTACACTTTATATTAACCTCTTAAGCTCTTGGGCTATTTTGGGTTATTCCGCCTGAATTTGGCCTTCCGATTTAAAAAGCTTCCCATACCCACAAGCAGAGGAGTTAATACAAAAGTTTGGTATCATTTGAAAGGAAACCCTTTGAAATTTCACAAAATACTGTTGAAATTGCTAACAATTGTTTTATATATTGTCTGTGTTACAATAAACACACACAAAAAACTGAAGTGAAACTCAGCCCTTGAGCGCTCCAGCGTCCTGCAATTAATTTTATTTCTTTCCAGCAGATGTCAGCAAACACAAGAAAAAGGAAATTAGTCTTTATAATATTGTATGTAGGAGTTATTCTATTCCAACTGCAAGGAGGAAAAATGACTTATTTTTCCGCCTACCTAATTTTGAAGTCTCCCCATACCCATATACTGTACAATAAATCCAATATCTCAACGTCATTTTACGGAAATCCCATTGAAATTACAAAAAAAAAACTGCAGTAAGTGATAAATATTATTAGATATGTTGTCTGTCCTATGATGAACCATCTCAACACAAACTGCTTTTAGTTTTTTTGTCCCAAAGCCTGTTTTAGAAAGTGTATAACTCAGGCCCTGTATGCTCTATCAAACTACAGAGAGTTTTGATTGTTACCAGCATATGTCAGGAGACATTGGAAAAAAGAATTTTGTCTTCATCATGTAGTATGCAATAATTATTTAACATAATCATATTTTCCCGAATTTTGGAATATCATTTGTTGCGTTTGGCACTTATGAGACATAGCAGGGGATTACTCAAGCACACAACCGCAGAAAACGCTGAAAATGGGCTCATTACACATTTGTACTTACACATAATATTCAGTGGGTTGTTACATGAGTGTAGTTACTCCAGTATTACACAAGTAAATACTATGTACCAGTGTGTACATACACTGTAGTTACATACTACTTACACATCTAATTACCATGTAAGTTCACAGGTATAAGCGACAATATGAAATGGGACCATAGTAATAATAAAACGATAAAATGCTTATGATAAACCACTGTTTGTTTACCTTCATGCTCTGCTTCAGTTGTGTGACGCGTGTGCATGTTTATTTTGAGTTTTTGTGTCTCCTTATGGCACTTTTTATGCTTGAACAACTAAATGCATGCTTAAGTCTATTTAAATGTTGATATTTTAGTTAATTTACATCATCGATGCTGTAAAAGGATCATTATGAAATTGAAAATAGCCACATTAATCTATCTATCACCAGAGGTTTATTGGTGGCAGAAAAACACTAGCTGTGATTATAGCCCATTGACAGAAACGCAGTCAATGCCTTATAAAAAGACATCTCAGTATACAGTTAATCATCACCCCTGTGGCAGGATGTGTACTGTAAATAAATCATTTAATGCACAACCCATTTGGGAAAATCCACAGCCAGAGGAAGGGAGTAAATTAACATGATATGCAATTATGAAAGCTCATTCAACCCTGTTACAGGGCAATTTTTGTGCAAACCCCCCCCCCCCAAAACAAAACATTGAAGATATTGTGAATTGAAAGTC
>CAIGQQ010031636.1:81527-101111 GCA_903798035.1 Danio albolineatus
TGTGTGTGTATGTGTATTATTCATATATAATATGTATAGAAAATATAAATTAATCAGTTTCATATTTATTAAAATTAAGCTGCATGCAATTTTCACATCAATACACAGGAATTTATATTTTAATTTTTAAACAAATGTGTTACTGAAAGAAAGAATGATTTTTATAATTACATAGTTTGAAAGTTTAGGTGCAGGTCCCCTTACCAAAGGCTTTTGAATCCACTCTCCTGAAAGTACTTTTTTGATAGTGAATCAGCTTGAAGTTCAGCGAGCTCATCTTCACAGCCAAAGTATTACACATCTTCAAGTTTGGATGTGAAGGGATCCATAACCCACAGATCCTTGGATAATTTGTCAACATCCGAGAAGCGGGACTTTAATTCTGCCTGTAGTGACGTCATGTGATGACAAAACTCCGTGCGCATCGATTCACTCTGAGCCCTGCAGTCTCTTGTTGGTCTCATTATAAAGAGTGAATATGTCAGCAAGGTATGCCGTTTTAATCCAGAACACATCTGTCAGCTGCTCCGACTGTGTGTAGTTTTGACTTTTTCGCAGTTCTAGAAAGCGCACGAGCACTTTGCCGCGCGATAGCCAGCGCACCTCAGTGTGTAGCAGGAGAGTTATGTGCGCTTCATCCTCACAATGTTGCGCAAATAATCTCTGGCTGGTAGGACGAGCTTTAATGAAATTTACGACTTTTGCAACTGTTGAGAGTATGTCACTGGACAGTTTTTTACTGGCGAGTGCTTGGCGATGGATCTTACAGTGGAAAATTACACAGATGTGTAATACCTTGGCTGTGAAGACGTCTCTCTGCCATGTTTTGTTTTGATTTTGCCTTTACGTTGACAAGCACATTGCGTGAGCGAGCCAAAACTAAATAATTATTTAGATATAAGATTTTTTTCACTATTACATTAGAATTTTAAGCACGTTTTTATTTTTTAGTACTTAAATATATATGTATTAGTGGAGCATTTTATGCATTTTTTACCTCAACTCTATATTCACTCCTGCGCCCCCCTTGTGAACTCTGGCGCCCCCCTAAGGGGGGCGCGGACCCCAGGTTGGGAACCACTGGTTTATACTGTAGGCGAGCTGTCAGTCACAGGCTACGTCCGTCTGTCAGTCAGAGAATCAACGCTTCAGAGTCGAGATAACCTCATGGATGTTGATGACGGATTGGAGCCGATCATTCCTGCTGCATAATAATAACAATAATAATAATAATAATAATAATAATAACAACTTTATTATTATAACAGTGAAATAAGTCATTAAATTTGACGGGACGAGGCGAGCTTGTGTCCGCTGACTCGGTGAAACAGAAACTGTGCTATCGCGGCTCCGCCCGCTCTGATCATACAGGTTTGGTTTTCAGCAGCGGTGTTCAGGAGCCTCCACTCTTTCTGTAACGAGCTACAAGTCGTTTATTTTACTAACTTAATCTAACTTATCTATATTATAACTAATCACAATTAGTCCGAAGCTGTTTAAGGATGGTTGAAACGATAAACATCCTGCAGTTAGTTTGCTCTGCAGCTCAGCCGGTATGTTGTTATCCGACCTTTTCATTCAGGGACTGCGCTGGATTACTGGCACACGCCATAGGCACATTATGTCTATTATGGCATTATGTTTTTGAATATTATGAATATTTACGATCTATTGATAAATTATTGTTAATTTTCCCACTGATGATCCAAAAGATTTCTTCAAATGTCACAGTGAAGCTGCTTAAAGCCATTGGTGCCCCAGCAAAAAAAAAAGATAAAGTTATGTTATGTTATATTGTGTACGTTCTGGCCAAAACTAACTAACTAACTCAGAATCTTATTATTAATAATCAATCTTTGTATATACTGTTCCAGTTTTTATTCATTTTAATCAATTTAAGATGTTTGACAATGTAAAGATAAATATGTTGCAGTTTGGCATGCTTTTTGACTTATTTATGAACTATTTATGGACATAATGAAGAATATGTGTCCCTGGCCTTCACTGAGCTCGAGTAATAGTTTAATGTACAGAAATTGTGAATAAAGTTGACTGTTGATGTCTTCAATAATAATGTCAAATAACCAACATTTCTCAAAATGGATATATCTCGTTTAGCAACAAAACTCTTCATATATATATTTTAAACTTTTTTTTTAAACAATAAATATACAGTATAAGTGCTGACGTACTTGACTTTGGAGAAGACGATATCCACGTCAGTGAGGGTGATGCTCTTGCCGTCGATGACGCCGCAGTCTTTGCAGAGTTTGGACCAGTTTTTGCCGTTCATCTCTTTGCCGGTGGCTCGTGTGTCGCCGTGGATGGCGAATCTGCGGAAGGACTCCTCCAGCGCCGTGATCTCCACGGGCGTTCTGGCTCCGGCTCCTCCATCGCTCGTGCCATTAGACGCAGACGACAGGCGTTTCTTAGAGAGCTCAGCGTGATCCTTCGAGTGTTCGCTGTGCGGCCTCATGGGGGAGCTGTTGGGGACGGGGTGCTTTGCAGTCTGAACTTTAAACTCCTCCATGTTTCTGGTGGACAGCGATAAAAGGATGGTCAGTTCACAGCCAAAACTTACAATTCTGGTATTGTTAATTCACACTAAACCCTTCTGTTGACTAACGATTCAATTCACCTTTATTTGTATAGCGCTTTTACAATGTAGATTGTGTCAAAGCAGCTTCACATAGAAGGTTATAGTAAATTGAAACGGTGTCAGTCCAGTTTTTAGTGTTGGAGTTCAGTTCAGTTCAGTGTGGTTTAATATTCACTACTGAGAGTCCAAACACTGAAGAGTAATCCATCAATGCACAGCTCTACAGGACCTGAACCTAGGCCTGTCACGATATCTGTTTTTTGTTGTATGATATATTGCACCAAAATATATCGCAATAAACAATATTATTGTCATTTTAAGACCATTTTAGGCCACTCATTGTATAATGCCAGAATGGGAATATAATAGCATTACGCAAGTACTCTCTTCAAAAGAACACATCATATTTTGTTCTTAAGAATATTTAATTTAATGTAGTCATTTTAATAATTTAATGATCAGGCATTAGAATCAGAATGTGAAAACGCATGTCCAAAACAAATAAATGTTAACATTAAAAAAAGCAAGGTAAAAAGTAAAAAAGAGGCTGTGATATCTGCTACCAGATCTATTTTCAGTTGTCAGGCACCCACATCAAAATATACTTTAGTCATTTATGGTAAATACTAGTGTTTTTAACCATACTGACACTGATACCTCCAATAGAGATAGAAGGGTTGTGCAATCAGCTAAAATGTAGCAAGAATTTTTTTTTTTACGGATGGGCGATACATATTGCATCACCAAAAATTATTGAGGTCATGTCCAAGTATTGTGCGATAAGTCGATATATTGATTATTGTGACAGGCCTACCTAAACCATGCAAAAATGAAACCTAAACAATGTTTAATAAACAAAGTTTGGTGGTGACTTTCTAAAATGACCCCAACATAAGTAAAAATTGAATCATTTTCCATTTTCAAGAAGGCTGATCTTATTTAGGGTACAACAGTTGTCCTTCGGGTCAATTTTGACAGTCTAGCTTTTTTAAGACTGTTACTTACAGACACATCCACATAAAAATGAAAATTCTGTCATCATTTATTCACACTTGAACCTCCCGTTGACTCATGAATGACCTGGGCACCTTTTTAACAGCAGAAAACAATTATTTTTTTTAATCTTGAAATTTAGTGAAGTTTATTTATAAACTAATTTGGAGAGGATCATGTGCTTATGATTGATCACAGCTGGTCCCGCATATTTATTTATGATTGACCAATCAGACGATTCCTGAGCCACTATAAATACCCTAAGCTTCATATCACAGCCATCTTCATTTTGAAGAACCCCCCCTTCCACCCCTACTCCTCCTCCTTTCCTAGATGGGTGGCACGGTGGCCCAGTGGTTTGCACTGTTGCCTCACAGCAAGAACGTCACTGGTTCTAGTCCTTACCAAGCCAGCTGATGTTTCTGTGTGGAGTTTACACGTTCTCCCCGTGCTCACGTGGGTTTCCCCCGGGTTCCCCGGTTTCCTCCCACCGTCCAGAAACATGCAGCTTAAGTTAATCGACTAATCCACATCAGCACCATAGACATGCTCCTAGTAAGTAGTTATCTCTGAAGAGCAATCACTATCTGTTCATCAGCTACTACAGCAGGGGAGTTCTCCAGATCTACCTGAGCTCAAACTCTCCTCTCGCCTTGCGAACGGGAGGGAGCCCCGGGCTCGAGGATCTTATGAGTTCAGGGCTCTCTCCCGGGACAGCATGCCAAACACGCTTTATAATCAATCATCAGCTGAGTGTGAACTCTTGAAAGAAGATTTTGTATTCTCTAGAAGTATGCAGTAGTGTGCAGTAAACACGAGCCAGGCTAAAACTGGGTCTGTGTAGGATGAGTAAACCTGCAGAAGAGCAGGAGCAACACATGAGAAGCTAAAGAATAACTGAATATGCAAAGCACTGATTATTTCTTTCATTAATTCATTTTCTTTTAGGCTTAGTCCCTTTATTAATCTGGGGTCGCCACAACGGAATGAACCACCAACTATTCCAGTATTTGTCTTACACAACGTATGCCCTTCCAGCCACAACCCAGTACTGGGAAACACCTATACACACTCATACGCTACGGCCAATTTAGTTCATCAATTCCCCCTTAGCACATGTGTTTGGACTGTGGGGGAAACGGAGCACCTGGAGGAAACCCACGCCAACATAGGGGGATCATGCAAACTCCACACAGAAATGATAACTAACCCAGCCGGGGCTCAAATCAGTGAACTTCTTGCTGTGAGGTCACAGTGCTAACCACTGAGCCACCGTGCCGCCCCTGAATTTGTTTTATTATTCAATTACTGTACCCTATTACTGATAGACTCTGAAAACGATAAAACATTATTCCAACTGCATCATTTTTTAATTGCATTGATCTATGATTGTAGATTATTATATTTTACTAAGACGCACTTACCGTTGTCCTCTGCTGCCCCTCCAGAGCTCTGATCCCTCCTCACTTCTGCTTGCTTTGAGTCGATCCTTCTCTTTCTTTATGCAGCTGAAACCACAACGGTAGATTATATTGAACACAAAGCTGAATATATTAAATCGCAATCGAAAAAAATAAATAAATAAATAAAAAAATCGCGATTTAAGCAGATGCAATTTCTAAACCGCGTAAGGCTGCAATTTTATCTGTTAATTTATTTAGATTTTTGTTCACATTCTTGTGCGCATTACTTTAATATGTTAACCAATGAAAGCTGACGCAACATACCGGGCAATTACAGCTAAGCTGAGCGGGAGTAATATGTTAACCAATCAGAGCTCACTCCGCGCAAGAAGTTGAGCGGGAGAAGCGAATAGGTGGTTTTGATTGACGTTAGTTTTTATTTATTGTTCTGACTGGAATTGAGGTTAGTTCATCTTTATTTCTTCATGTTGTCTGTTTTTAACACAGTTTATTACAGTTTCGTTGATTCAGCAGTGAGTGCTGCTGTGTACAGTATGTGTTTAACTAGAGCTGAGGTTACTTCATCTTCAGTTAGTTTATGTTGTCTGTTTTAAAGATGATTTTACCACAGTTTTGTTAAATGTACTACTACACTGTAGTGTAAAAAGAAAACTTAAAATAAAAGTATTTAAAAAAATCCATGATTTTTTGGTTTATTTCTGGCAGCTGGGGTGGTGGAAAAAAAGGTAAAATATTCATTCATTCAGTGGGAATATAAATTTATATAATACCATTTCAAATTAACAATAATCTACATATAACTGAAAAGTTATACTCATTGGTTTTTCATCATATAATTTCATTAACAGCCAGTCCATGAGAGACATTAAAACCTTTGTCTCCCTGACCACTGCCTGAGCCAGAGTAATGCAAATGGTCTCAACGACTCTGCCTTTTGTCTTTAGTTGATCAAAGAACTCATCTGGGCAGGATTCTAACACCTATATGCTGTTTTGTCATGCTGACTCAAAGACTTAATTTGCATGCTTTTGTTTTAAGCTGTCTCCACCTACACATAACAATGTCTGTAAAAATGTATATAACACTAGGACATGACAATGCTAGTTCATGAGTTCTTCCGATGATGCCACAGCGACGATTAAAGCATTCTGCTTTCAAGACAACCGAGAAGTTCTCCCTGGTTTTTTGACTCATCTTAGAATTTCAAAACAGTTTTGGTGCCGTGAGCCAAAGCTAGAGAAATTCACAACAATTCATTCATTTTCTTGTCGGCTTATTCCCTTTATTAATCTGGGGTGGCCACAGCACAATGAACTGCCAACTTATCCAGCATATGTTTTTACACAGCGGATGCCCTTCCAGCTGCAACCCATCTCTGGGAAACATCCATACATTCTCATTCACACTCATACACTATGGACAATTTAGCTCATCAATTCACCTATACCACATATCTTTGGACTTGTGGGGGAAACCGGAGCACCCGGAGGAAACCCACACCAACACGGGGAGAACATGCAAACTCCACACAGGCCGTTAAATTACAGAAATATACCGTAAAAAAAGAGGATATTAAATGACAGAAATTTTCTTAAATTTAAATTTCTGGTAAATTTCCGTAATTCAAGATCCGTTGTTTTACGGTATATTTCTGTAATTTAACGGCCATTATTGTATTTTTTGGCCATTGTTTTTTGGGGCACCCCAGCTGCCAGAAATAAGTAGTAAAATTACGATTTTTTTTTACAGTGTATTTTATTTCATTGTGAAATGTTTTGTTATGCACTTGTGCACTGAATACATTTACAATGTATTTAGCTTGTTTGAAAAAGCAAAAACATTTGACAAAACCGCAAATAAAAATCGCAATCGCAATATTCATTCTTAAAATCGCAGTATGATTATTTTGTCCATATTGCACAGCCCTACTCTGAATCATTTGATCTTTTGGTTTTAATCCAATAATTTCTAAAAGATAAGGGTATATATGGGTGAATTTGTCAAATACAGTGCTCAGTATAATTGAGTACAGCCCATTTTGAAAATTCATATTTTTATCCATTTCTCAGTGAATATAGGCAATGTATTTTGGTGCATTTAAACAAAACAGATTTATGAAACACATATATTTATTAAAATAATATTTTAGTCACCAAACATATTTTGAAATTGAAAGACAATACAATTAAATTCAAGCAAAATTAAAAAAAAAAACATTACAAACTACAAAATTTCAACAAAATTTTTATATATTTTTTCTCTTTATTTTAAATTTGCATATAATATTTAATATGAATTAATATATTCATTTTCTTTTTTCGGCTTAGTCCCTTTATTAATCCGGGGTCGCCACAGCGGAATGAACCGCCAACTTATCCAGCATTTGTTTTACACAGCGGATGCCCTTCCAGCTGCAACCCATCTCTGGGAAACATCCATACATTCTCATTCACACACATACACTATGGACAATTTAGCTTACCCACATATCTTTGGACTGTGGGGGAAACCGGAGCACCCGGAGGAAACCCACGCAACCACGGGGAGAACATGCAAACTCCACACAGAAATGCCAACTGACCCAGCCGGGGCTCGAACCAGCGACCTTCTTGCTGTGAGGCGAACGTGCTAACCACTAGGCCATCGTGGCGCCCGATTAGGTTGTTTAATAAAGATTAAAAGATAAAGATATTTTTAAAGATTACGTGGACCATGTTGTTTAACGTTTGATTGTTCAATTTTCAGTGCTTGAATATTGTAACGTTCCCCAGAAAACACTTACTTATTTTTGCTCTGTCGTATTTATATATGCTTGTCATTTATTATATTTTATGCAGATGCACTGCATAGAAAAAGACTTGATCCTCCCAGTCGATCTAAATGAATGAAATCTTTTCAAATAGAGCTATTCAAATCAACCGGTTGATATTCTACTCATGTCGCAATATATATTGTGGCAAAATAAAATATAGCAAATGTTAGATTTTTCCAATATTGTGCAGGCCTATTTAGCTGATTTATTTACTTAAAGCTTCCCAAATGTTTTAAAGAATGGTACAATCCATAGAAATACGCCGTTTTAACTAGTGACACTGGCCAAGTGTGCACCCACAATTTCCAGTTTGGTTTTATAGAAAACAGGGAAACACTAACGATGCTTTAATATGTTGTGCACTTATTAGACTGCACAGAGCTGCATTATAACAGCACCCTAAAATGTATTGCATGCCATTGTGCTCGTCTCTCTTCAGCAGTTGCTTCAGAGGTTTTATGACTTTCAGCCTTGCTTCATACTACCATAATAATAAATTCAGAATAATTAACCTCATCCATAAACATGATGTAATAAAGATGACAACTCTCACGATTCCACACTCAGCCACAAAAAAATAATCCACACTCTGCTTCATCAAAATATGTCTTTGTTTGTTGTAAATAAGCACCCCCTAGTGACAAAAACTACACACTGTGCCTTATAGATATTTATATAGCCTAGTGGTTATGTTTCAAAAGGCATTCATTCAGACTGGTCATGCATGTTGACCCATCCCAGGTCTTTATGTGTCTTTTTGTGTTGCGTCGCAGGAGGTATGGATTAAGCTGTTGCTTGCGTGACCTTTAAAACCCATTCAGACAAATTTCTCCACAATGCTTTTAAGGTTCAACAATCTCTTTAGAAGCAGTTACTAAGTGTTACTAAGAGTTGCTTAGGATTGTTGCCCTTACTAATGCCATGTTGTGATCGCAATGTTCTACACGCATGCCCAAGCTTCTGATTTTCCAATTATCAGTGAAGAGCGACTGGTTAATGGGTTGCCTTTGCGAAAGTGATATTGTTCTGTGAAGCGATGGCTTCAGTAGCCCACACGAAGCACAAGACCTTAGTATGGAGGCGTAACGTAATATATATATGTATCTATAAACGAGAAAGAGCGAGATGAGCAGGTGGGGGGGAGCCGGGACAGGGAGCGCAGGCTTATGAGACACACATTAGGGTGAAAAATGAATCTAGGGGAGGAAGTAACGAGATGAGAGGAGAGAGAGAAAATGGAGAACTAGAATGATGTGGAAGAACGAGGAAGTGAAAGACAGCGCGTGCTTGCTAGACATTGTGCTGGAAAATATTCTCGTCGTGTTTCTCTCTCAAGGAAAACCAGGTTACCCACTTGCCTTGCTTTCGGTGCCGGACTGCTCTAATTCCCCCAAGGTGGCCCTAAAAATAACAGAGTCCACTTTTCTACCGCGTTTCCTCTGTGTTTCTTACTGCCCCTCTGGCAGTGTTCATTGTTGACAGAGATTCTATCAGGGGAACGGAGGATATTGCAACCACCTGCACATATAGAATTGTCACTAATGAAAGCAGAGTTATTAGCAAGCCAGGCTTACTGGAAATCCTGTGGTGACATTTCTGTTAATTTTATGTTGCTTCTTGCACGCTTGAAAATGAAATGTCCATTCAGTGACTATCCAAAACAGTTAAATGTAGGCCTGCACGATATTGTAAAATTCTGCAATATACACTCACTGGCCACTTTATTTGGTCCATATTGACAAGATAGCATCACACAGTTGTTGCAGATTTTTTGGCTGGATGATGCTAATCTCGCGTTCCACCACATTCCAAAGGTGCTCTATTGGATTGAGATCTGGTGACTGTGAAGGCCATTTGAGTACAATGATTTCATTGTCATGTTCAAGAAAACAGTCTGAGCTAATTCACACTTTATGACATGGGACGTTATTCTGCTGGAAGTAGCCATCAGAAGATAGGTACACTGTCGTCATAAAGGGATGGACATGGTCAGTGAAAAAACTCAGGTAGGCTTTGGAGTTGACATGATGCTCAATTAGTACTAGTTGTAAATCTTCTGTTCTGTCTAATTTTGGTAAACCTGTACGAATTGTAGCCTCAGTTTCCTGTTCCCAGCTGACAGGAGTGGCACTTGGTGTGGTTTTCTACTGCTGTAGCCCATGCGCCTCAAGGTTGGACATGTTGTGTTTTCAGAGATGCTCTTCTGCATACCTTGGTTGTAACGAGTGGTTGAGTTACTGTTGCCTTTCTATCGGCTCGAACAAGTCTGGTCATTCTCCTCTGACCTCTGGCATCAACTAGGCATTTGCGCCCACAGAACTGACGCTCACTGGATATTTTCTCTTTTTCAGACCATTCTCTGTAAACCCTAGAGATGGCTGTGCGTGAATATCCCAGTAGATCAGCAGTTTCTGAAATACTCAGACCAGCCCATCTGGCACCAGCAGTCATGCTATGTTCAAAGTCACTTAAATCAGCTTTCATCCCCATTCTTATGCTCGGTTCGAACTGCAGCACATCGTCTTGACCATGTCTAAATGCCTAAATGCATTGAGTTGCTACCATGTGATTGGCTGATTAGAAATTTGCATTAACAAGCAGTTGGACAGGTGTACCTTATAAAGTGGCCAGTGAGTGTATATTGCGATGTGAATACAGTTTCATCATTGTTGTTTTTTGCTTTGAATTGCTTTATTTGACATTTTTCTGGGGATTCCAACAGTATACAGAAGTTTAAGAATCACACTGCAAAAAAAATGCTTGTCTTGCTTGTAAAATTTTTCTCTTGTTTGTAGTCCAAATATCTCGATTTTAATTCAAAGACAATATTTTTTCATGTGAAAACACATTCAAATTATAATCTTTCACTCTATAATGGTTAAACTCTGCAGTGACTCTACATTCTGTAGCTCAACTAAGACTCTACATTGTAGATCCTACGATGTGACTTTTGTGAATGCACACATTACGATATCAATGCTGAAACAATATATTGTGCAGCCCTCGTTAAATGCGAGATTGTTTTTATATTTTTGCGGAAGGTTGGATATTAAATGGTTAGTGGCACTAAAAGGTTAACGCTTTATAATTTTTGAAAATAATGTACCATATGCACCCTACAAGCCTAAAAGCAAATATTGACATAAAATACTTTTACTGAAGCAACCATGCTATTTTAAACACTATACTAAATCTTAAACGTAACCTAACAGGCAGTATCAACAAAAACAAATATTAAAATGCATTTGCTGATTCTACCATGTTAGCTTGCTTCTATTAGTATTTGTATGCTGAGTTTACAATGTTTTTTCAAATTAGAGTTACATCACTTAAAATATGTGCCACCAATGTAAACTTTATACTATTGTTTCCTCATGTAAAGCAGCAAAGCATTTACAATCCTAAATGCAACCTTATCAACCTTATTAAATAGAGGGTCAAAAAAAAAAGGATAATAGGAAAATGGGTAACACTTTATTTCGATGGTCCATTTAAATATTAGTAGACTGTCTGTTTAATATCTGTTGATACTGACCTTCAACAGACATTTAACTTACTCTAAGAAACTTAGCAAGTACATGTCAACTTACACTAGCCCTACCCCTAACCCCAACCTAACAGTCTACTTATAATCTTATAGGAATTAGTTGATATGTAGATGCACTGTAACAAACGGACCATCAAAATAAAGTGTGACCAAAAAATGAAATGACTATTTCACCAGATGTTGGTAACAACCAAGGAAATCCATATATAAAAAGAAAACAAATCTAATTGGTTTACAAATAAAGTTATGCGTACTAAAATTGAATGACACAGGAAAAATAAATAAATATCAGCTGTTCAGTCCATCATCCACTGTTTCATCATTACCAGGATGATGAAGATGAAACCAGAGTGGATATTTCAGCAAGATAATGATCTGAAACACAGCCAAGGAAACTCTCAAATGCTATCAGAAAAAGAAAATGAAGCCGTGGAATGGCCCAGCCAATCGCCTGACTTGAATCCAATAGAAAATACAAAATAAAGAATAGAAAATACAAAATAAAGATCAGATTTGATAAACGAAACCCACTGAACCATTAAGATTTAACACACTGTTGAAGAAAAAAAAAATACACCCGAGCAATGCATGCGACTTCATTCTCCACATGAGAGTCGTCTTTATGCTGTTGCAAATATCCATTTAAACTTTCCCTAAAATAAAACAATAGTTCATTGTTTTAAGTGTAACACCTGGTCAAATACAATCCCTACTTGACGTGGTGTTTTATTTTAATTTAAAATGTTTTTGATATTAATAGTGGACCACAGAAAACATAATTAAATTCAGAATATGCAAAATCCAAGTTGGTTTATATTTAGTAAAATTACATAAGCATTTCAGCATAGAAGAGCTTCACTTGCCAGTGTGCTATTCTGACACTTTCCCCAGATAAAATAATATCTGGCATTGGCATATGCTGGCTATACAGTATATCGTTCTATCTATATATGCGTTAATGCATGTGTGGGTGTTTGTTTGTTTGTTTGCTTGCATGTACACGTGCACGAATTGCGAAATGGATGTCATGCTTGTTTTTATTCCAACCCCCCTCCCCCCTCCAATCACCGCATGAGCTTTATCTTCTTGTGATCTTCATGTTTCTTGGAGTGTTGCACGATCAGACCCCCTCCTTTACACTCCTCCTTTCTCTCTGGGAGAAAATAAAAGCGCCAGAGCAGATGCTGATCTCCACATGCATGTGTGTGTGACGTCAGAGGCTGCCTGTCTGTCTCTTGATTGTCTCGTAGACATTCATTGCGATGTGTTTGACTCTGCAGGGTTCACTAGTGTGGGTGTGAGACTATACAGCATCCCTATTGTAACACCTTTAGTTTATGGCTGTTAAATCAAAGCCAATTGTTTATTTCTTACCTCACATCATCCTCCGCTTCTCCCTGGAAACCTGATTTCCAGTGTGAATGTTTTGGAAGTGTTAAATGTCCTTGTCAAGGACACTTCAAAGCTTTCATTTCTGTAATGCAGCAATACATCAACACACAGAGTGGAAAAAGTGACACACACATATATGAAGAGAGTGCATTCAGCAAGAGCAAGCCAATGTTTTCCGATAATTCATTCCTGTGCTTGCGCCTCCTCTTTGCTGAAGTTGCTATGTGACGGAACAATGAACTAGAACACCTAGTGAACAGTGTTCCTGGTTTTGACTTGTCTTATCCAATTTGTTACATTATTGAGTCACTGCCAGTTTTGGAAAAGGGAGCGTGCACATTATTTATGTGTGTCAATACAGAATATATTACATTCATTTTGAATAATGTGCACATAATCTCTTGGGTCGGTCGGTCGGTCTGTCTGTCTGTCTATCTATCTATCGTTCTGTCTGTCTGTCTGTCAATAATGCACATTTTAGCTGTAAATGTTACTTAACTCTATTTATAAATAACAAGACCAGGCTGTTATGTTATGTAAAAATATAATTTGATCCTCTCTGCAAAAGCACTTATTTGCTATTTATAGTTTTTCTCAGTTGCTTTGGTACATTTTTCGGATCAGAATTAGCAAAGCAGTTAGTGCATTTCTTAAAACATACGAATAGCAAAACATCATAGATTACCTGCAAATAACAGTCTCTTGCTCAAAATCCTTAGTTCATCACTCAAAACTTAATTTCTGTGTCAATAAACAAGTCCTTGTGTCATTGCGTACAGTTAAGACAGTCAAATTACTTATAACAATGTACTCTGGAGGGGTGTTCTGATGTAAACTATGGCAAAAACTTTTTTTGTTGTTTGTACTGTAATTTGTTGACAGATCATGTCATTGTGTCAACTGATTATGCAGTGTAATTTGGTGTGCACAAGTGACACAATGATGTGAAAATTAAAGAGGGAGTTTTGATCTGAGAAATACCAAGTACCAAAGCAACTGAGAAAAACTGTAATACACACATTAACCAAAACACAGCATGTCATAAACTGTGAATAAAGCGTGAGAGTTAATGAGTCAATTTCATTGCCGTTATAAAATGTAAAAATTAAAAACTTATATGAGCAGTTTTGAGATTTAATAATTTGATATTAAGTAAAATAGTAAACTGCTTAAATACAAAATGTGGTTGTAAAGTATGTTTAAACACATACTGTAGGTCAGGGGCACTTCTAAAGCAAATTTTGGCACCCTGTAATCCCCACATCAACCTCCACCATCAATAAAAATAGTATTGAAGGTAGTCATCATATATAAGTATACAGTAGGTGTAAATCTCCCTAAAAACAAGATCAAAGCCAAACTGTGTATTGTGTACATAAGCAACACAATTGTAAAAAAAATGTGTTTAAAATTTGGAAAAATTTAAAACCTCCCCTCCAAAAAAACTCCCCTTGTATTATGTTTACTGTATGAGGAAAAAAAAGTCTGTAATAAGCTGCTGTCAAGGCTATTCTATTCACTTAAATATTGGATGAAGGGATGATTTCATCTTCATTACACGGCTGTCTAGAATGTCTAGACTCTTATTGGCCAGTTGGGACATTTCAAGCTTTGTTATCCTGTGATAACAACCGCTAAATAACGCAGGCTCTTCTGGAAACTTCAATGCACCTTGACAGTAAGCGAATACGTTCAGATCCATATACTTTTGCCTTGCAAATAAATAATACATAAGTTAGTTTATTCTACATGAATCTGGTTACGGTAATTTTAGTGTACAATGCCTGACAGAAGTCTTGTTGTCAATCCCAGTTGTAAGTGTAATAAACAATAACAAACCATTATAGTGTCTTTGCTATACCAGAGGACTTTATTAATAAGTTGTTGAGTCATTTGAGTCGATGCAGTCGTCCAAGCTCATAGGAGTCATACATGTGTTTTATCATGTGTAAAAGTGGCAGAAGGTAGATTTAGCTGATGAACTGCATCCCAGTCATCACAAATACTACAGAAGATCCATTGGAAGCCACATGGATCCAAGATTCTCACAGAAATTAGTCACGTTTGGTGAAGGAAAAACCATGGTTTGGGGTTACATTCAGTATGGGGGTGTGCGAGAGATCTGCAGAGTGGATGGCAACATCAACAGCCTGAGGTAGCAAGACATTTGTGCTGCCCATTACATTATAAACCACAGGAGAGGGCAAATTCTTCAGCAGGATAGCGCTCCTTCTCATACTTCTCTCCACATCACAGTTCCTGAAAGCAAAGAAGGTCAAGGTGCTACAGGATTGGCCAGCCCAGTCACCAGGCATGAACATTATTGAGCATGTCTGGGGTAAGATGAAGGAGGAGGCATTAAAGATGAATCCAAAGAATCTTGATGAACTGTGGGAGTCCTGCTAGAATGCTTTCTTTGCCATAACAGAGGACTTTATTAATAAGTTGTTTGAGTCATTTGAGTCGATGCAGTCTTCCAAGCTCATAGGAGTCATACACAATATTACTTCTTTGTCCACTGCACCATGACTTTATATTCTATACTGTACATTATTTCTGTTAAGTGACAAAACGTTTAGGGTTTTCGTTAGAGTGTTTACTTTCCATTCAAGCATCTCCAGTTTGAGCTCCACTCTGGCACGCAGGTCTTCATTTATGACCCCTTCAAAAATTGCAATTTTTTTTACATTTTAAAAATGGCCCCTTCAAAAAGAGATCATCATATCTCTTTATGATAATAATCACTTTATTTGTCATACAGCCTGACATCAAATCACATTCCAAATAAGTTTTCTACCCTTAGAAATGTTTTTGTAGCCTTCTTCTAACCTGTGCCTTTCAACAACTTCATCCCGAAAGTCTTTTAAAAGCAGGGTGATAGATTTCAACAGGTTATTGTGACTGTCTATAGGCACTGTAAATATAAAGATAGACAGACAGACAGACAGATATGCTTATGGAAATGTCTGTAGTTTGTTAAAGGCATAAATTCTGATCCCAGACTTTACTTTCCAGCGTTTTCCTCGATTCATTCCTCTTGTGAGTTTAAGATTTTTCAGAAGCACTATTCTTGTCTTTAGGGGCAAAACTTTTTAATGAGGAACAAATTACAGAGTGCATCATTAGCGGCTTATGTAAAATGTTGTTTTTAGGATGTTTTGCTGAACTTTTAATACAAGGGGAGGGCTGGGTGACAGATGGAAGAAAGATATATGATAACTGATAAAGAGGAAATAAGCTGGAAGTAGTCCTGGAGGCATAAAGGTGGAGACACCAGCAGTGTGAGTAAAACTATAGCCAGGAATAGGACGATGGGGAGAAAGAGAGAAAAGAGAGAGTGATATTAAGCTTTTTTTTTATCTTTTTCTCTGACTTTCCCATCATCCATCTCCAATTACACCTACAGATGCAGCACCCACACCTGCTGTGCCTCGCTTTCACTACGCTCACCTTCCTTATTCATCCTGCTGCCATCAATGCATCGTACACTACCGGTCAAAAGATTGGGATCTGTTAGATTACTTGAAGGATTAAAAATTCAAATGCTGTTATTAGTTGCTCACCCACATGTTGAGACATTTGTTCATCTTAGAAATACATATTGAGATATTCTAGATAAAATCGGAGAGCTTCCTCATCTTCCGTATACAGCAATGCACAATAGGTTTTTAAAGTCCAGAAAAGTATCAAAAAACTTTGTCAAAAATTCAAAGTGACTTCAGTGGTTCGACAGTCATCATATTAAACTCCAAGAACACTTTTATGCACCCCAAAAAAGACTTTAGACAGGCAGTACAATGTATTGCCATCAGAGTCAGCAGCCAAACACGCAAGCATCATTTCACGCATAAACATACCTGCCAACATTTGGTTTTGAAATTCCGGGGGATTATCAACGGGGGGAAAAAAATACAAATAACAAAATAAACATAAAAATGAGCCCAAAGCAATATCCATGGCTCCTGGTGACACAATGAGGTCTTGAAAAACGAAGCGATAACAATAAACTCTCTAAGGAATTAGACATTATTAATAATTTTAACATAATTTACAATTTTAGTGCCGTTGTGATTTCACATGCTGAGTAATGTCGTTTTTCCCACCGTGTCCGACATTAAAATCAATACGACACACCTTGCAGAAAGCGTCGTCAAGGTGGCTTCTAGACAAAAACTTGAATTCTTTCATCCAGCTGCTGTTAAATTTACATGTATATATTTTTTTCTTTGCTGAAGCACAACCTGACTCTTTTCCTTCCATCATGTGTACTGCTACTGATGCAGCTGCTTGTTGCTACTGCCACCGTTCAAGTTCCGCATCTACCTCCTGCGCAGCAATCAACAGCGCACCTGAGTTGTAACGTATGTTGCCAGATTGAAGTAAAATATGTTACAAGATTTGAATATTGCGTCAGTTGTGTGAGGTAATGAACTTCATTCAAGATCTGGCAACTTGACAAACATGAACAAAAGTGCTTTTTTTTAAACTGCATTTGGACGTACAAATTACGGGAGTTTCCCGGGAGAAATAACACACTGGGAGGGTGGAGGGAGATGTATGTGAAATACGGGAGATTCCCGGGAAAAACGGGAATGTTGGCAGGTATGCGCATAAATATTTATCCTAATCTGATGTTGAAGACAAAGGTGGACAAAGATAATTTTTACAGGTTCTTTGGCACATAAAAGTTTTCTTGAGGTTTTGTATGATTACAATGTAACCACTATGTCTAATGGAAAAACTAAGTCCAATGGAATGTTTTAGGTTTCTTTTCTGGACTTTAACATCTTGGACATTTTTAAGATGAACAAAGATCTCACGGGATTAAAATGACCTCAGTGTGAGTAAACAGTTTTAGAAGTCTTATTTTTGACTAAACTTTCATACGAAGGATATTCTGTTCACTAAGGCTGCATTTAATTGATCGAATATACTGTAAAACTGTAAAATTATAAAAGACTTTCTTGTAGTTGTAGTTTCAAATGTAATTTATTCCCGGGATTTAAAACTGAATATTCTGTTAACTCCAGTCTTTGTCACACGATCCAAAAGATTTCTTATAGGAAGCTGGTCTGCTTCTCAGGAAATACTTAGTATTATCATCTGTGTTGAAACTGTAGGGATGTTTTATATTTTTTATGCTTTCTACCTGTTTAAGAACAAAACTAAAGAAATAAAGGTTTGTCAAATAAAAAGTAAAATGCATCACAGTTTCAACAAAAAGAGGAAGCCGGAAAAAATATATCAGCATTGATAATTAAGAGTCATTATTAAGATTAGAATACTTTCTGAAAGATCACGACATCTGAAGAAATAATGCTGACATTTTTACAGTTTTACTGCATTTTTACTGTTTTTACTGTATTTTGGATCGAATAAATGCAGACTTGATGAGCAGAACAGGCTTCTTTCAAAAACATAAAAAAAAAATATCTTACTGATCCGAAGCTTGACCAGTAGTGTATGTGTATACCTGCTAAAAAAAAACAAACAAAAAAAACTGCCAGCTGTCCTCATACACACTCCATAACATTATGACTCAATGTGGGACACATTGAACACACATTGATTGGACAGACCTCTGTACCGCATTATATGAACATTCCAGCATTGTTATGAAAGCCAAAAAGAGCACAGTTTGCAGTTGTGAGCGTTGTAGAGTCGATATCTCCCCATACTCCCACACCGTGGTAAAAATACCCGTGTACATGCTCTGATTTGCCCACAAGGCTCTACCACAGTCCCTCTGCAACACCCACTCAGTTGTGTTGCTGCTCGTGCCAACTTGTGCCAGCCCAACGTTCAGTCCAAACGGAGGCGTTTCGCTATCAACACGGTCAATACTGTAGCTGACGCATAGTGAGTTACTCACACAGAGGCTGTTTTTACTTTCATGTGGTAAAAACTAATGACATTAATGTTAGAGAAATTTCTCACTTTGAAAATAGTTATAGTGGAATAATAATAGTTGACACAAGAATAGACAATACACACAAGAAGAGCTAATTATACAAAGCAACTGCTCAGAATATGACGTGCTAGAGTTTGGAGGTGGGCGTTTTTTAAGAGAAGAGTGTTTTTACAGGTGGTTTGTCAAGCCCACTCACCTGTGTAAAGCATACTTCATAAATGCTCAACATTTCGTTTTTTTTTTTTAAAGATATGGAGTGATTGTAAGACTGTAAGAGTCTAGAGGAAATATGCAAGACTGGTGCAAGTGTTGGTTAAAGTGTCAAAGAGATGAAGGAGTGTGATCTGTAAGAGGCACACTCAGACTTGAGTAATGTTTTGGGGATGTTGAAGTACTGCAATAAATGTGTTGTTCATATGTTAGTAAACACAATAACTTAACTTAATTAATACAACCTTATGATAAAGTGTTATTGATTTTCTGAGTACTCTAAAAACCGTGTGAAAATGAAAAGGAAATGTTTTTTGAGATATGGTTTTATTATACTAATTTTATTAACTTTTTATATTTGCAAAACTTGATCAAGCATTTTATGTTTTCAAAGCAAGTTTACAAGTTTACATGAGTGCATATTAATAATTTGCATTAAAATACACAGATAATTTGTATAGATAAAATAGATAATTTCTATTTTCATGCCATGTGATATACTGAGCAATAAATATTATTGAACCCAAGTAATATAAAGACCAAATGCAAGTGGCTAAAATAGATTAGGTTTTGCTGAAATTTAGAATGATCTGTGGTAGTTAATAATAATTATAGTAAAATAATGATAGTTATTAGCAGTTACAATAGTATAATAATAATAATAATAATAATAATAATAATAATAATAATAATAAT
>CAIGQQ010031637.1:0-17141 GCA_903798035.1 Danio albolineatus
AGAGAGAGAGAGAGAGAGAGAGAGAGAGAGAGAGAGAGAGAGAAAGAGAAAGCCTGATTGCGAACACACTTGCATTAATGCAGTGGCTCTGAATGTCTCTAAAGTGATATTCTTCCACCTACACACATTCACACCTTCATCAGAACTGCATCTCTCTGCTCATGGCCTCATGCCTGAGCAAATGTATCAGGCTCGAGTGGGTGTTTTTCTGGATTACCCTGAAGGATGAAGAGAAGGAGAGATCGAGAGAGAAACACCCAGGAAAAGGTCCAAGGCTTCTCTGTACGTTTTTTAGCACTGGTACGCAAGTAAATCAAAAATAGCTCACCAAGTAAGGAGCATCTGACTCATGTTGTGTGTGGTAAAATCTCCTCACACCTCCGTTCTTTATCAGATGGCCAACCTGATGCTGCACGCGGATCCATATCATCTTACTAAACAGTTTACGGTGGAGATATTCTGTTTTTCTGCTCATCTCTGCATGTGTTCTGCTTCAGTGGCGTCTGAACTGATAATAATTGATTTTGTGATAAAGTCAATATTTAATACTTAGAAGTACAGTAAATGGAATTTGCATACATGTTACAAGTTCATATTTGGATTTGACATGCATATGCAGTGAGGGAAAAAGAATTTTAAAACATCGTTTTTCTCAGAAAACATATTTCTAAAGGTGCTGTTGGCTTGAAATTTTCAACAGACGTTGATAACAATCAAAGATAAAACTAATAAATCAAAACTAATTAGTTTACAAATGAAGTTGTGTAATAAAATTAAATGACACAGGGAAAAAGTATTGAACACATGAAGAAAGGGAGGTGTAGAAAGGCAGTGATGGCCCAGACAGTAGCTGAAATCTCTCAGTGGATATTCTGCAACCCTCTGCACTTTGTCAGGTTAAATTAATATCAGCTGCTTCAGTCCATTTTTTTCAGCATCCTGTGTGTTGGTTTAGTCATTTCACATTTATAGAGATAAATGGGTTGTTTTTATTGCATTAAACACATATATAAAATGTTGCAATACTTACTCCCAGGTCCATTTATATTGAAGTTGATATTTAGCCGCAACATGTTGATGTTTCATAAAATCTAGTTGTAATTGTCGGGCGGTTAGGTCAAGATGCCACTCTGGGCAATCGCTCATGCCTAAATATGCTCATGTACTGTCGAACAAGATGTTAATCAGTACTAATAAAAAGCCAATATTATTGTAGTATTCAGCTAAAGCGAGAATTGGTCCTCAAACAAAAGTATTTCCAAAACAAATGATTTCTACATTAATCATTTAGTTCTGATGAGAATAAAAAAATAATAATTGTATTGATTAAAGATAAAGAAAAATTGTATGCAATTATATGCATTAAAGGCTAAGCTTATACGTATATTTACTTGGAACAAAGATTCTTAGAGGAAATATAAAAGCAATACATTTAAGTAAAACTTACTCAATTTTCTGGTCTTTCTGGTGTTCAAATCAAGAAGCTTCCAGTAGTATTTACACAGTTGTTAACACTTTATTTTGATGGTCCAATTGAGAATTAGTAGATTGTCTGCTTAATATCTGTTGACACCGACATTCAACAGACATTTAACTGACTTTCAGAAACTTTGCAACATGTCAACTTACACTACCCCTACCCCTAACCCCAACCCCAACAGTCTACTTATAATCTAATAGGAATTAGTTGCAATGTAACTTAAATTCAACAAACGGACCATCAAAATAAAGTGTGACCACATAGTTTTATCATCGCTTTTGTTGTGTAGTAACTCTCTTTTTAATGACATCTAGAATTTTCTTTTCAAAATCACATGCTCAATATAACATTGATTTCTACTATTATTGTTTATTGTGTACTTCATTTCTTCAGTCGGGTGTATGTCATCCTAGATTGTAACAAGAAATCTACTGTTTTGATGAGTTTTGATTAGTTAAAAAAATTAAAAGCAAGGCCTAATTTGTTAAATCGATTTAGTCCCTTATTTATCAGGGGTTGCCACAAGGAGAACATGCAAACTCCACACAGAAATGACAATAGGCCCAGCAATAGGGGACTCGAAACAGTGTGAACCATTGAGCCACCTTATCACCCTGGCCTAATTCAGTGCTACTATATTCAGTAAAACTTGCAACAAAAAAAAGAGAGAGAGAGAGTTCAATGTACATGAAGCCGAGTATCATGAAGTAAACCTAAAATAAAAATTACTCAACAATCGATGCAACTTTTAAATAACTAAATAAAAAAATGACTCAGCTACATGCTTGAAATTTACTACAAAAACTTGCGAAAGAAATAAGAAATTTGTTTAACTGATTTGTTCAGTATGTGTGTGAATGAGTGTTGAGTTTAAAACTGGAGAGTCTGATCATGCTGTGGACAGTGCACTCTGGAGACTGAAGGGCATAAAGAAAAGCCACAGGAGACTAATAGAGCTACAGTTTCATAAACACTGCTGTCTGACAGGAATTTTAGTAGTTCAGTTGATTTATTTTGACAATATGGCTTGGTTTCAGAATCCTGACAATGTAGTCATCTAGGCTTGATGCAAATTTTTAGGATGCACAATATACTGTTACAACCGGCTTAAAATTGTAACATAAGAGAGACAATGCAGAACAAGTAAATCGTAAAAATAAATAATTGATTAACAAAAGGCATAATTAACAAAGGATATTCAAGCAACCACAGTCAGTATAAATGGAAGTCAGTCGTAAAGTGTGTGTGCATGGTAGTGAACTGAGCTCATGATCCAAAACAAAACAAAAAAACGATCAAAACAACAGGCAGGAAGGTCCGGCTAATCAAGCTCCCTCTCACATCCAATGTTGGACTCTTTATAGGCACCACATAATGGGTCTCAGGTGAGATGACCCACCCACAAATGAGCAACACAGGCTCTGCAAATCACTAAAACATAACCAAAATAACCAGGTCCAACACAAGACCTAACAGCTCCTAAAGTATAATGATCTTTTATGACATACTGTATTTAGATGTGCATGTAAAAATGCAGTTTTTACTAAGGGAGCAAAGCTTTGTGAATGTTTCAAGACCCTTGGAATACAATACAACACACACAGTCAAAAATATTAAAGTCAAAAATATTAAAAATATATACATTTAAAATGTTTAATTGTTTAATAGAGCAAGGAAATTGTCACCGTAGTTCCTAATTTCTAAAACAGTTTTAAGGTCAATAGTATTAGCCCCTTAAAAAAGTGTTTTGATTCACTACAGAGCAAACCACTGTTATCCAATAACTTGCCTATTAACCCTATCTTGCTTAATTAACATAAGCTAGCTAAGTCTTTAAATTACACTTATAAAAATAAAAAAAAACTATAAAAAATAGTTATTCAAACTATTATGGCTATAATGTGTTGAAAAAAAATCTTCCCATTAAGCAACACTTGAAAAATAATATTAAGATTAAAAAATATATTTGGAAGTTTAAAGTTCCAAAAGGAGGGCTAATAATTTTGACCTTAACTGTATATAAAGGGTTTAGTCATCTCTGGATAAAACAATTTTAGTTTTATTTTGTAAATACTGATGACATTTCTTGCATTTGAAAAATAACATTATGGTCATTAACATTTTTGTTGCATTAACTAATAATCTGCACGAGTTATGTGTTAATAACTGAAAAATAGCAATATTGAAATGAGCTTAGCAACACGCTAACAGTATGCTATTTCTATCACTTATGAGTCACGTCTCGTGTGTGTGTGTGTGTGTGTGTGTGTGAGCACAATAAATATATGTGACGCACTTACTGCCTATGTAGAGCACTCCAAATCTGTCAACTATGAGGCTTCTCTTCAGTTAGTATACCGTCTTAGAAGACAGCTAGTCAGCTCATTAGGTAGAACACTGTTTACATATGTCCTATCAATTCAATAAGAATTGAACATCATAGCCAAGTGTGAAGCGCATGTATTTTTCTCTAAAACACTAAAGGTATTGAGTGAATCTGCTGCTCTTCTAAGAGCCTGAAAGAAATGGAATCTGTACAGGTGAAGTCGGCGATGGTTGCTAGGCGGTGATGTCATCCTCTCAGCAGCACAGCTTGTGCTTCAGTGAGGTCATGCTGCTTGCTCTCGGTGTCTCTGGCTTTTGTCTTCCTGCATAATTGATGACGTCTCATTGACTGCGGTCAGTCCACACCGTCCCCCAATAAAGCAAACATGTTAAGACTTCATAATGCAATCGGGGTACGTTTTGAACCAGAAAAGAAAATGCATAGAAAACACATAGCTAAATTAATACAGAAATTAACCATTTTGGACCTGGACACATAAAAAAATGCACCAGTTGGAGGTAAAACTGTTAGCTCAGCTGTGAATTTTTAATTCTTTACATAAAAATATTTCCCAAGTGATGCTTTAAAGTGCAATGGAAGTTTCATAGTATTTAATATTTTTTCTTCTGGTGAAAGTCTTATTTTAAATTATTTTGGCTGGAATAAAAGCAGTTTAAAATTGTTCAATAATTTTTAAGGTCAATATAGTTAGCCCTCTTAAGATTTTGTTCTGTTGGCTTCATCGAACATGTATCTTTAGCATGCACTGGGGCGGTTTGCTGCCGAGTGTGAGAATAAGCACCTCCAAGTACAAAGCCATTGTGTTCCAACCGGGAGACGGCAAACCACCTTTGGAGGAAAGTTCATACCACAGGTGTGAGAGTGAGAGAGTATCTTGGGGTTTTGTTCACAAGTGAGAGAAGGATGGAACATGAGATTGACAGGTGGAGCGGTGCAGCGGCAGCAGTAATGCGGTCAATGTACCGGTCCGTTGTGGAAAAGAAGGAGCTGAGCCAAAAGGCAAAGCTCTCGATTTACCTGTCAATCTATGTTCCTACTCTCACCTGTAGTCTTAAGCTTTGGGTCATAACCGAAAGTACAAGATCTCGGATACACTCTGCCCAATTGAGTTTCTTTCACAGGGTGGCAGGGCCCACCCTTATAGATAGGGTGAGGATCTCTGTGACCTAAGAATAGCTTAGAGTAGAGCTCTCCAAATCGAGAGCCTAGGTGGCTCGGGCATATGTTTCTGATGCCTTAGACCCTACCTAGAGAGGTGTTCCAGGCATGTCCCACTGGGAGGAGGCCTCGCGGAAGACACAGGACACGCTGGAGGGAATATGTCTCTCGGCTGACCTGGGAACGCCTAGGGATCCCCTAGAGGAGCTAGAGTGTCTGGGGAGAGGGAAATCTGAAGTTCTCTTCTGAGATTGCTGCCCCTTTGACCCGGCCCCAGAAAAGTGGATGAAAATGAATGCCTTTAAATTTTAAGCACTTTAAGCTTATTACTAGTCTATTTCAAAATAAATATGGCAAAGACAAAAGAAATTAGTTATTATAAATTAGTAAAACTTTCCCAAGGATGGGTTGCGGCTGGAAGGGCATCCGCTGCGTAAAAATATGCTGGATAAGTTGGTGGTTGATTCCGCTGTGGCGACCCCGGATTAATAAAGGGACTAAGCCGACAAGAAAATGAATGAATGAATGAAATTAGTAAAACTATAAGGTTTAAAAACATTTTTGACATTCAAAATTGTTAATATAGTGTATAGCATCAGTGTGGTTTGTGAATCATTTTTAAAAATCAAAATTAAATCCCTGCCAAAAACTTGGCATTTTTTCACTCAAATTCACTCATTAATAATTTGCTTATTACGGTAGATACAGGGTGAAATTACAATGCGAGATGCAACGTTAAAATGGTATCTAGATTTGCAGTGCATTATGAAGGGTAGAGAAGCTAAAGCACATGTGGTTGAGATTTTGAAAACCACTGATTGACCTTCAGTGAATATGTTTTGTTTGGTGCGGTTTGGTGGTTTGCATGTACTGTACAATGGCCTGTATGTCAATACCAATAAGTGTTGCTGAGAAAGCAGATCATTATCTAAACTGCGGCTGAGATAGAGCTCATAATGGAAAGAGCATGACAAACAAAACCACTGAAGAAGTGAAATGAAGAATGCTGCTGAAGATGAAAGAAGGCACATTTGAAGGCTGACTGCTTCACGTAAACAACTGTTGTCTTCTTTCTCTCTCTAAGGTTGAGGATCAGGAGTCATGGAGTCTCTCTTCGGGGGTCAGCTGGGCTTGTTGGGGGGCAGTGAGGGTCTGAAAGAGGACGGCTGCGGGGTGGGCTGGTCCAACTCTCCCTTATCAGACGACATGTACTCGGCCTCCCAATTTGCCCTCATCAGCGCCTACCAGGACATCAAGACCCGACTGGCAGGCCTCGAGCGAGAAAACGCAGACATCAAGCGAAAACTCAAGATTTATGAGATAAAGGTAGGAAACAGTTTCAAGATGCTTCAGTTTCAGATTGGAGATATCAGCAGAGGTCACCTTAAATGATAGGCAGTGGTGTAAACATTGGTTTGTGTTCATCAGATATCAGGTTCATCAGGTTTGTACTTCTGCTACTGTGCAACAAAATTTATAATTAATTAATAAAATTATTAACTAACAATGAATAATTAATAAATATTAATAATCAAGGATTTACTAACCCATGCAGACCCTTTTGTGGTGTTGAACTTACTAAAAACACTGAAATTATTGACGGACATACAGTTGGGATTATTGTGGATGACCACATATATTTACTTATATTCAACCCAGTTTTTGTTTTCGTGAATCCACCAGAGGCCGCTGTGTACACTTTTTCAGATCTCAAATTACTCTCGCAAGCGCCATTCGCGCCTGCTCTTCTCACATAAATCAACCAGAGGCCTCTGTCGACTGACTCACTGAATGACTGACTGACTGACCGATAGACTGACCAACCAGTAGTGTTTTCAAAAGCACCGACTGACCCGCCCACCCACTTCCCTAAACCCAACCGACAGTTTCCAAAAGCAATCCAGAAAAAGAAAAGCTCCGTCTGATTTTTAACACGTTTTCAGATTTTACCTGACTCTGTTTTTGTCTTACCCACTTTCTGGAATCGTTTTTAACCGGAATCGAGCCCCGCCGTTATCAACTCCTCTTTGCGTCTCAAGTGGTAAGAGCGAGAAGGAACGTCATCATACCGCCACGTAGTGTTCGTTTTAAAAATGAAATGCAGTCATAAGTACTTTTGGCTACATAATTCGCAATCTCCAGAAACATATATAGTGCTTTCAGAATGAGCCTATATTGCTTATATTCGTTGGAGTTTCTGACTTTTTTTGGGGGGGTACCTAAGCTTTTCATAAACATTTTTTTTTTTACTCTAAAGAAAACATTCAAAATACACTTTTAATCAGTTTCTGCTATTGATTTATTATGTTAATCATTATGAATGTATTGTCTTTTTTAAAATGCTTATTTCTAATTGCTTATTTTTATTTTATAGCTAATGTTTATAGACAGGGAATGACATTGTTTACAGACTGTATTACTGATGTTTGTGGAGTTCTGATGTTGTCTCATTTTTATTCCATGTTATAATGGCAAGTAAAGCAGAAGAGATTATTAGTTTCAGTGAGCTCCAAATGTTCATTTTCAGTTTTTATTTGAGAAGATTTGAAAATAAATAGTTTCATATTAAATTTACAAAGACCATTCATGGAGCTATTTTAGTGAAAAATGTAATTTCAGAAACCTTCCTGATAAAGTACTCAAGTTGTCTATTGTTCGCTTCAATCGCAGGTGCGTTTGATCTGGATGGAATCCACAAGTTTATACAAAACACGATGCTCATGTTTTCCAGCTTGTTTTGAGAAAAATGCAAAAAGCATCTTGTGTTTCAGCGGAAGCGAGAAAAACTTGATTAGTGACCTAGAAATAGTGCAGAATTTTAAATTACTATTACGTAACTTTTGTTTAAAGCTGTCAGCTTATTTCCAGGATAAAATGAGAAACACCCCAGTGCAGTTTGAGACTTGTGGTTCAAACTTGAGATAAAATAGTGAATTAACCCTAGGTAAGCTCATTAAAATATGATAAAAAGCATTTGTTTTTAAATGGTATTGTCTTTCTGTAGTTTTTTATATCAGTGTAGGGGTCATACATACTTAACTAGTGTCTGGTATACATGACATAGTTATCTAGTCAAAAGTGGGGTGTAGACATCCTCATTAGCCCCAAATCCATTTGTCCGCTAGCTCACTGCTCATCTCACATTAATGCAGAGACAGTAAAATGGTCACAGACACAATATATAGGGCACTTCATTAGAGAAGAGCACAGTGAGACACACATTGAGTGATAATATCTATGTGGAGCATAGCACTTAGAAAGAGCATAAAGAAATCATTAATGTTACCACTTTGTGCATCAACAAACCTTGTTTAATTGATCAAAAGGAGTCAGGCACACTTAAGTTTGTGATATGAGGTCTATTACTGTGTGCTGTGCTGTGCTGTGCTGCCCTTTTGATAGTCTGGAGATCTCTTTTTTCAAAGTTATCAAATCTCCCTGTTTCAGCACATTTTTATATCAGAGCCATTCAAACGTGCAGAATAATGCACTGCACTCCCAATGAAATGTTATTGTGTATAGTCTAATTAATACATATTAAATATATTAAATACATGCTGAATGACTGATATTTGTTGGTTTGCTCTGAGTCACAGTTCAATGGTGAGTCAAAAGCAAGCAATTATGCACAACAAACTGACTGGCCTCTCTCACAAACGTGCACAAGGACATTGAGATTGGCAGAAATGTACACAGCGGCCTCTGGTGGATTTACAAGAAATGGCAACATATTTCAAGTGGTACTCACTGCAGGGCCACATGGGCAGAGCTGAGCTCCAGCAAGGGGGAGCTTGGGTGGAGTAAGTGTCAGCATTAAAAGAGCTTATAAATGGAGGAGCTGGAGTTTATGCTCCCCCTCATTGGAGGTGAGCTCCATACAAGTGGCTCTGCAGCTAGCACCTTCTCGCATATTTGAGATTCTCAGAATTATACATGGCGACCTCTAGTGTATTTATGCAAACAAAACAAAAAACTGCAAGCAGACATAACCCTGAGTACATATTTCTTGGTTCTCAAAAATGTAGCCCTGGGCACATATCCCCAATGAGGCTGTGTTGGTAAAAGTTTGAGGTCAGAAACATTTCATTTTAATTAAATAGATAGTTTACAAATAAAAGAAGAAAATTCTGCATCATTTACTAGGTAATTGCAATTTTTTAAATGTTTTTGAAATATTTTATGCTCATTCAAGGCTGTATTTTATATTTTTTAAATGTAATGTATTTTTGTGATGGCAAAGATGGGTTTTCAACATCATTACTTCAGTGTCACACATTTCTTTTGGAAATCATTCTCATATGCTGACTCACTTTCACTTGTTCAAAGCATATTTGAGTTTCTTTCTGTTGAACACAGAAGATATTTTTGAAAAATGCTAGTAGATTTCGATAATCGTTGTCTTCCATAATAATTGTTTTCCTATTATGGAAATCAATGGACACCAGCAACCAGCATTCTTCAAAATATCTTCTTTTGTATTCAACAGAAGTAAGAAACTCATGAGGGGGAGTAAATGATGAGGTCATTTTCATTTTGTGTAAACTAATCCTTTTAAAGCCTTATAATACATTGTTCCAAAAATATTAATCAGCAACCTTCTTGAATACTGGTAAGAAATGTTCTTTAAACAGTGAGTCAGCATATCAGAACGTTTTCCAAAGGATTGTGTGAAACTAAAGTCTGTAGTAATGATGAAGAAAATCATCTTTGCCATTACAGAAAAGCATTACATTTGAATTATATAACAGAAACTAAAATTGAAAATACAACCTTTATGAGCATAACAGACTTCTTTAAAGAACATTAAAAAAAATCTCTTGATCCATATATGCTTATTCTTTTAGCCTGGCAGAAGACAGAGGGTAGCATTGGTAGTTACACCAATGATGCTATAGACATCAAACATACAGATCTGCCTTTCGGTTTTCTAAAATATAGTGCATGTTCGTCAGCACTAGTATATGCTGTTGTCAGAGTTTTATGTTCAGCCACGTGCCATTGAGCTGATTAATGACTGTGGTGTTACTGAACTCATTTAGAACTGTATCTGCTTCATGTATGATGCAGCTTTATTTATAGGCTAGTCGACATGTGAGCTGAGCTCCACATAAACAGGAATGCTCTCTGTAATTAGCATGTCAAACCGCACATTAAAAAAACACACAAAGCTGCTCTTCTCCCTATGCCTTTCAGATTGCTCCATCTGTATCAAAGTAGACCACGGTTCTGTTGATCTTTAAAGATGAATGTGAATGAGGATGAGATTTTTATTTAGTGAAAAAAGGAATAGCTTGTGTTTAAATTAATCAGTATTTTGGAGTGATAGCACTGGAACTCAGAGATAATGATGGTATCTGGCAATATTCAAGACTAATACTGCCAAAAAAATTGAAGAAAATGTAATATTGTGAATTTTTTTGAATAATGAAACACTTTTATTGTAATATTTTTTAAAAAGTAATTAATTTCTGCAATGTTAAAGCTACGTTTTTGAAAATAATTTTAGGAATTTAGAATTTCTAAACATTTTGGAAGTTTAGGTCAGTGTCGGGTGTTTATGAATGTTAATGATGATGTTGATTAATTTAGATTTCATTTTGTCATCAGCTACTGTTTACCTAACATTAAGTGCTTGTGTTTAGCCATAGCAACTACCACAAAAGTCTCTGAGATTGATACCATTCAGAAGAAGCAGAAAAATAGTATCAAACAGCACTACGGGCTTAACAGTGATAAAACACTGATAACACTGTTCAGTTGTAACAGTTCTCAGAATGATTATCCATGTTCGCAGTTTACACTTTTATTTGATGCTTAAATCTGTTCAGAACATTTATCACGGTTTTGATTTAATGTTTAATTTATGTAGACAAAGTATAAAACATTTATTTAGCTTCTTTGCTGAACATTTCATTAAAAAATAAGCTGTTTCACTGTGTGGATACAAAGACTACTGCAATATATAATTGTGCTATAATTTTTTTATTTCATGCAGACATTACCATGAAAATAAATCTATTATTAGCCAGCAAAGGGATGGTTCATCCAAAAAGAAAAATTAAAACTTAATTTTATTTGTGTTTAAAAAAAAGTAAATAAAAAAAATGTTAGAATGTGATAGTCTTCAAAAACTACTATAGAAGTCAATGGCTAACATTGTCCAACATGCTTCAAAATAGCTTCATTTGTGTTCAACAGAAAAAAAAGAAGTTGAAAAAGGCTTAGAACAAGTGTAATTATGACATAATTTAATTTTTTTGAGGAACCATTGAGTACATTTACTTGGACACCAATAATCTGATTTTAATGAAATTAAGACAATACTCGGATTAAGAGTCATGTAAACAACGATTTCTGATTAATCCAATCCTAATTGAACTAAACAGAAATTGAATTAAGACGTGGATTATGCCTATTTTAGTCACATTTTTGCAGCACATGTAAACACCTTAATCAAACTATTACCGTCATGTAGGAGTTTTTGCCAAGTTTCGTAATAGGATAGTCTATACAAACATGGCTGTTTGACACTATTCACTGCACCTACTGATTCAGTAAAAGACCACAGACACACACCATGAAATGCAGTTTTTTTTCTCCATTCGGCGTGCAGTATCAAATTCCATTAAAGCAACACTCTTCCACTAGTCCGGACTTCGCACTCACTTCCAACATGTCATGGGGGCATGAATGAAATGTTCCTGAATGGAAGTAAAAATACTGAACTGCAGTAAAGTCAAAATATTAAAAATGGATGACCTGAAATGATGTGAAACTCTGGAGGAAACGTGGATAGCCTGGTGACGCATTGAAGATAATCGATCTATGTGCTGTAATATGTTTAACAGGATCATGAAAGGAACATTCAAAAAGCAGCTCATAAACGCCTTAATCTTATTATTGTCTTAATCAGATTAAGGCAAATGATTTAATTTCTGAAGTCCATGTAAACTTAGTCATTGTTTTAAATCATGCATCCTTAGAAAAAGGAACTGTATGAATTCCTAATTGCTGTTTAAGTGAATTTAGTTTTTTTTTTTCCAATCAAAATATGTTGTCATTGCTGTTACTGGGATATTAGATGGTAGAATGGTACAGTACGGTGTTAAATAACACACCAGAAGCACAATGCTGTTACTGTGCAGTAACCAAATCAACAAGGTGCACAGCTGGTTCGTTTGTTGTGTTCTCTGGGTACAACTAGGTAGTTTGGGCTGCTGCCAAGTCTCTAAGGAGCTGCAGGTAGAAGATGCTCCAGATTGGGTATGTTTAAAGCTTTTTGGTTCAGCTCTGCCCATAAAAATGCACATACACGCACCGTTGACGTCTGCTTCTGAAGAACAGCTGTTTTTGCAGAAGTAGAGATAGAGATGGAGAGAGACGGAGAGAGAAAAAGAAAGGGAAAGAGATCGAGAAAGGCTCCAGGGCTCTGCGTTCAATATGGCTCACTGCCTAGTAAAGGGCTAAACGGGGGGGGGGGGGGACAAATGCACACAACTATCAAAGCTCGTAGGAGTAGAGATACATGAGATCCAGCACATCAAAGCACAGAGCATCTAGTGATGCCAGCAGTGAGGTAGATGATGATGCAGGAGATGAACTTGTAGCCTACAAGTGCAGAGACTAAATGGAAAGATACAAGGAGAGTGGAAATGGAAAGTGACTAATGTGTGTGTATGTGTTTTTATATATGTAAGGGATAATCAACAGATTGCTGGGCGCAAAAGAATTTTACATGCATGTTGTGGAGGGTTTATATAATACATTTATATAAATATTCATATGCTATGCCTTATTTCACTTTGTCCTATGCCTAAATATCTAGTCTTTTATGAGGAAAAAACGTCATAATTTTGGATATAAGGCACAAGTTAAGCTTTGGGACATACTGTCACGTCATAAATTTATATTCTTAAATGTGCAATATAACACAATTTCATGTTTTTAGTTGTCATTCAGGTGTTATAAGCTGTTCATACATATATAAGTTTTGGGGGTTTATTTTAACGATCTAGGCACAAATTATAAAGCGCATAGCACAAAATCTGGCATGTCCGAATCCACTTCTGCTATGTTAAGGATGGAAAAATACAATTTGCACCCTGGCGCATGGTCTTACATGGTAGTGCTTATTTTCTTAATATATATAAAATATATATTAATATATTTTATTAATATGGGTGTGTTTTTAGCATAACCTGCATCAAACCAATCAGTCTCCCAATCCCAATTTCCCATTTCCTTTAAGAGTCAGTTGCATCATGTCATGGTGCATTTGCTATTTACATGTCGGAATTTGTAAGTGGAAAAACTGAACACTTCACTAGCAAAGAAAACAGTTAAACAGACCATCTGCAGCGGGAGGACAAAAGAATGAGCCTCCTCCATTCGGCCTCTTTACTTTCTCATTACTTTACCTTTACTCTTTTCTTTACTCCTTTACTTTCATGGATAAGGAAACGGTGGAAACTTACTCTTCTGAAGACATCCATCAACCTATATATTTAATTTAGTTTGTTAAGCACAAAGATTTGATTTAAAACTATTTCTAAATTCAGTTCTAATTTCCAGCAAATGAAGTTATAGGCTATCCAAACACATGTCCTATTCTTATGCCCCATATGGTCCAAACCCCGACTAGTGGACAAATCTAAATAAGTTTTTATTCAAACATATATCAATATGCACATAATAAATAACACTGTTAATAACAATAACCTTAAACAAATGCAAATTGTCATGAATAAACTGAAAAAGCCCCTCAAGGCGAAAAGGGCATGGTTGTTATATTTATGTAGAAAATAATATTTTTGCAACATTTTAGTCCTTTATTTTTTTCATATGTAAAGATATTTGTGTATTGCTTGGACCCACATAAGCACATAACTCATGCGCTCTGTGCTGAACTTTAGCTCAGCTATCAGTTAGTCAATGGCACACCCATGGGTCCACAAAGTGGCGCAAATGTATTTGCTACACTCTTAAAAAAAAAGGTTCCTTGAGGTTCTATATAGAACCCTAGGGTTCTATACTTGGCCAGTAGAACCTTTTACCCAAAAAATGGTTCTATTTAGAACCCTTTGAGTGCAAAGAACCTTTTTGATTAAAATGGTTCTATAATGTGAGATTTATGACATAATTATATAGTAAAGACTATAAATAATAATAAGCTATAACACAGAGAGACAAAGCTATTTGAGTCAAAACCTAATAAAATGACTGTTATGGTCAAAAACCTAATCAATGTATGATGGGATTTTTGTTTCATGCAGGTTTGTACATTACCATATAACTAATATTTATATATGCTTAATATTTAAATTTTTTGACAAATTATTTTGTAAAATTAATTAAATAACCAGTTTATTCAGACTGTACAGTGTGTTGTTATGGTTTAATAAATTATTTTAAACTAATAATCATGAAAAAGCCCTCTGGTGACGTCATTCATTTGTGGACTGGTGGTGACGAGCCTGGAGAGTGACGGTTAATTTTTGAAAAGGAGAACTCCGCTTTTGCAGCTCCATCATTCAGGTACGTTATTACTCTTTTAAAACTATAATAATGAAATATTTTGTATTACGGGGTAATGTTTCTCTTCCCTTGTGTTATATGGTGACAGACTGAATAAGGGGTAACGTTAATATGGATTAATACTGTGCTTGTAACTTTCTGATGGATTTCTGTCGTCAGCCTTCGGTTCAGGAATCTGTGTCAAGCTGACTTTGCTCTGCTTTTTGTTCGAAATAAGTTACAGTTTCACTTTATTTGTTTGTCAGTATTAATTAAAACATCAATAACAATAAAACAGGTGCGTTATTTGAAGGCGAGCTCCGAGTGGCAGCGTGAAGCGCGTGCACGCTCTTTTAATGGTAACTTCATATGAGCCGATTTCCGCTTTCGTGCAGTTTTTATCTCCAACCTTGAACAAACGAGTACTTCCAGCTTGCTCGTGTGTGAGTTTAGCCCAGTTTAACTCGGGCTAAACTCTGTAAAGTAGTGTACACGCCGGCTAGTCTGCATTAAAACCTCAAGGGAACATGCCGCGCTCGCGCCCGCCCGAGTCTATGCACGCGCCCGCCCGAGTCTATGCACGCGCTATAGTAATAATTGCTAAGGGTATTATTAAAACCTTTCAAAGCCAAAACATATTTTAATAATCCATAGATTAAAGATCAGGTGTTATTTATGAAGGACATACAAACATGCAGGCTAAATGTATTGTGAAATGTTGAACCTTGTTAAATATAGGCTACATATATGTATATATTGTGCTAAGTAAGTTTAAAATTCATATTTTAATGTATATCTTTCTTTTCTTCAAACAGCCTGGACACTGAACTGCATCGTAAATCTTGTGCTCGGTATGTATTATTGCTTTTAATTCTAAACAAACTGTATTAAGTATTATGAAATGAATATTATAAAAGACTTTAACATTGTATTGTAACCTGGGCTGCAGGACACAAGTAGCTTTGAAGAGGAAGGATCCCAGCTTAAAGAAGGACATGCGTTACATCCATAATTGTGACACAATTATCATCAACAAGGACACCTGGTAAATATTGTATTTTATAACATGCATATGTCAGACTTGGTTGTTGTGTACTGAAATAATATATTTATCACAAAATGTTCTATTACTTATTGCTGCTGTTTGTACAGTGAGAATATTAAGGTCATTGCTTATTAAAAAGTCCTGCAAAGAAAAAATATGTTTTAAAAGAAAGTGTAAATTTGCCTACAGGATACCTTGTTGGAATGTCTGCAAAACAAATTTAAAAATGAAAGGATTTCAGTGGTGAGCTCATCTATCATCTCGCAAATGAAACAAATTAATGGGATGAAAAGGAAGTGAACTGTACTCTGAGGAACTTAACACAAGGCAAGTTCAGTTCAATACATTTGATGCCAAAGGTAGATTAATTCTGTGGTTTAAATTCATATTTACACACTCTAAAATGCTGTCTTCCTACCTCAGATTGTGATGGACCTGGAATGCGACACCAGATACTCATAAGTCAAGAAACGAATGAACACCCTTTTCCAGAGCACAGATTATGGAGGGGTTTGCAGAACTAATGGAGCAGTTTTTTTCTTCTTGGAGTGCCACAGCTTGTGAGTAAACACTGTTACATTGTGTGCCAAATAGTTTTGCGTCCATGATGACTTTAAGAAACTTGTATTGCTGAAAATATGTCATTTGGAAACTTACACATGAAGTAACCAAAATGTTTTTTGCATTTAGGATGCTGCTTAGAAAACTTGGTGAAGAACACAGAAACATCTTTAAAAGAAATGGCCCAAAAAGGGACAGAAAGAAGGAAGTGCTCCATGACAGTCTCATTGGACCAGCAGAGGAAACCGCAGAAGGTAACTACTCCCTATATTACATACTATTTGCCCCAAACACACACACACACACACACACACTTTAATTGTATTAATTATAACTGTAATTCTATTTGATGACTTATGTTAATTGGTTAAAAGTACTCAACATTAAAATATTGTTTTACAGAAATCCAAAGGTCCTACACCATCCAGGATTCAGCAGCTCTCCTGATTCCACCAAGGCTTGAAGTTTCAGCATTACAATGGACAACACTCACTCGCTATCCTTCAACTTCCTCATTTATCAGAGGCACCACAGTGGAGTGAATCACCAACTAATCTGCCCTTTCCAGCCACAACCCAGCACTTGGAAACACCCATATACTCTCTCATAGATCTACACACATTCACTCACTATGGCCAATTCACCTATACCGTACACATGCTTTTGGACTGTGGGGTCAACCGGAGCACCCAGAGGAAACCCACATGAACACTGGGAGAACTTGCAAACTCCACACAGAAATGACAACTGGCCCAGTCGGGACTCGAACCAGTGACCTGCTTGCTGTGAGGTGACAGTTCTAACCAGTGAGCCACTGTGCCACCCATGGACAAAACTATTTACCTTATAAGAGAGGCTGACAGACATGGACATGCTACAGGTTGTGGAATGGCTGTTTGCAGTGTTTTGTCTAATCATTTTGCAATGTTTTAGTAATGTTTTTTTATTAAATTATGTATAAAAATGGATGTTGTGATGACCAATACATGCAGGTACCATCCACTTTTTGAAATTGTAGTGTTATTTAATAGATGTTT
>CAIGQQ010031638.1:81523-101105 GCA_903798035.1 Danio albolineatus
TGTGTGTGTATGTGTATTATTCATATATAATATGTATAGAAAATATAAATTAATCAGTTTCATATTTATTAAAATTAAGCTGCATGCAATTTTCACATCAATACACAGGAATTTATATTTTAATTTTTAAACAAATGTGTTACTGAAAGAAAGAATGATTTTTATAATTACATAGTTTGAAAGTTTAGGTGCAGGTCCCCTTACCAAAGGCTTTTGAATCCACTCTCCTGAAAGTACTTTTTTGATAGTGAATCAGCTTGAAGTTCAGCGAGCTCATCTTCACAGCCAAAGTATTACACATCTTCAAGTTTGGATGTGAAGGGATCCATAACCCACAGATCCTTGGATAATTTGTCAACATCCGAGAAGCGGGACTTTAATTCTGCCTGTAGTGACGTCATGTGATGACAAAACTCCGTGCGCATCGATTCACTCTGAGCCCTGCAGTCTCTTGTTGGTCTCATTATAAAGAGTGAATATGTCAGCAAGGTATGCCGTTTTAATCCAGAACACATCTGTCAGCTGCTCCGACTGTGTGTAGTTTTGACTTTTTCGCAGTTCTAGAAAGCGCACGAGCACTTTGCCGCGCGATAGCCAGCGCACCTCAGTGTGTAGCAGGAGAGTTATGTGCGCTTCATCCTCACAATGTTGCGCAAATAATCTCTGGCTGGTAGGACGAGCTTTAATGAAATTTACGACTTTTGCAACTGTTGAGAGTATGTCACTGGACAGTTTTTTACTGGCGAGTGCTTGGCGATGGATCTTACAGTGGAAAATTACACAGATGTGTAATACCTTGGCTGTGAAGACGTCTCTCTGCCATGTTTTGTTTTGATTTTGCCTTTACGTTGACAAGCACATTGCGTGAGCGAGCCAAAACTAAATAATTATTTAGATATAAGATTTTTTTCACTATTACATTAGAATTTTAAGCACGTTTTTATTTTTTAGTACTTAAATATATATGTATTAGTGGAGCATTTTATGCATTTTTTACCTCAACTCTATATTCACTCCTGCGCCCCCCTTGTGAACTCTGGCGCCCCCCTAAGGGGGGCGCGGACCCCAGGTTGGGAACCACTGGTTTATACTGTAGGCGAGCTGTCAGTCACAGGCTACGTCCGTCTGTCAGTCAGAGAATCAACGCTTCAGAGTCGAGATAACCTCATGGATGTTGATGACGGATTGGAGCCGATCATTCCTGCTGCATAATAATAACAATAATAATAATAATAATAATAATAATAACAACTTTATTATTATAACAGTGAAATAAGTCATTAAATTTGACGGGACGAGGCGAGCTTGTGTCCGCTGACTCGGTGAAACAGAAACTGTGCTATCGCGGCTCCGCCCGCTCTGATCATACAGGTTTGGTTTTCAGCAGCGGTGTTCAGGAGCCTCCACTCTTTCTGTAACGAGCTACAAGTCGTTTATTTTACTAACTTAATCTAACTTATCTATATTATAACTAATCACAATTAGTCCGAAGCTGTTTAAGGATGGTTGAAACGATAAACATCCTGCAGTTAGTTTGCTCTGCAGCTCAGCCGGTATGTTGTTATCCGACCTTTTCATTCAGGGACTGCGCTGGATTACTGGCACACGCCATAGGCACATTATGTCTATTATGGCATTATGTTTTTGAATATTATGAATATTTACGATCTATTGATAAATTATTGTTAATTTTCCCACTGATGATCCAAAAGATTTCTTCAAATGTCACAGTGAAGCTGCTTAAAGCCATTGGTGCCCCAGCAAAAAAAAAAGATAAAGTTATGTTATGTTATATTGTGTACGTTCTGGCCAAAACTAACTAACTAACTCAGAATCTTATTATTAATAATCAATCTTTGTATATACTGTTCCAGTTTTTATTCATTTTAATCAATTTAAGATGTTTGACAATGTAAAGATAAATATGTTGCAGTTTGGCATGCTTTTTGACTTATTTATGAACTATTTATGGACATAATGAAGAATATGTGTCCCTGGCCTTCACTGAGCTCGAGTAATAGTTTAATGTACAGAAATTGTGAATAAAGTTGACTGTTGATGTCTTCAATAATAATGTCAAATAACCAACATTTCTCAAAATGGATATATCTCGTTTAGCAACAAAACTCTTCATATATATATTTTAAACTTTTTTTTTAAACAATAAATATACAGTATAAGTGCTGACGTACTTGACTTTGGAGAAGACGATATCCACGTCAGTGAGGGTGATGCTCTTGCCGTCGATGACGCCGCAGTCTTTGCAGAGTTTGGACCAGTTTTTGCCGTTCATCTCTTTGCCGGTGGCTCGTGTGTCGCCGTGGATGGCGAATCTGCGGAAGGACTCCTCCAGCGCCGTGATCTCCACGGGCGTTCTGGCTCCGGCTCCTCCATCGCTCGTGCCATTAGACGCAGACGACAGGCGTTTCTTAGAGAGCTCAGCGTGATCCTTCGAGTGTTCGCTGTGCGGCCTCATGGGGGAGCTGTTGGGGACGGGGTGCTTTGCAGTCTGAACTTTAAACTCCTCCATGTTTCTGGTGGACAGCGATAAAAGGATGGTCAGTTCACAGCCAAAACTTACAATTCTGGTATTGTTAATTCACACTAAACCCTTCTGTTGACTAACGATTCAATTCACCTTTATTTGTATAGCGCTTTTACAATGTAGATTGTGTCAAAGCAGCTTCACATAGAAGGTTATAGTAAATTGAAACGGTGTCAGTCCAGTTTTTAGTGTTGGAGTTCAGTTCAGTTCAGTGTGGTTTAATATTCACTACTGAGAGTCCAAACACTGAAGAGTAATCCATCAATGCACAGCTCTACAGGACCTGAACCTAGGCCTGTCACGATATCTGTTTTTTGTTGTATGATATATTGCACCAAAATATATCGCAATAAACAATATTATTGTCATTTTAAGACCATTTTAGGCCACTCATTGTATAATGCCAGAATGGGAATATAATAGCATTACGCAAGTACTCTCTTCAAAAGAACACATCATATTTTGTTCTTAAGAATATTTAATTTAATGTAGTCATTTTAATAATTTAATGATCAGGCATTAGAATCAGAATGTGAAAACGCATGTCCAAAACAAATAAATGTTAACATTAAAAAAAGCAAGGTAAAAAGTAAAAAAGAGGCTGTGATATCTGCTACCAGATCTATTTTCAGTTGTCAGGCACCCACATCAAAATATACTTTAGTCATTTATGGTAAATACTAGTGTTTTTAACCATACTGACACTGATACCTCCAATAGAGATAGAAGGGTTGTGCAATCAGCTAAAATGTAGCAAGAATTTTTTTTTTTACGGATGGGCGATACATATTGCATCACCAAAAATTATTGAGGTCATGTCCAAGTATTGTGCGATAAGTCGATATATTGATTATTGTGACAGGCCTACCTAAACCATGCAAAAATGAAACCTAAACAATGTTTAATAAACAAAGTTTGGTGGTGACTTTCTAAAATGACCCCAACATAAGTAAAAATTGAATCATTTTCCATTTTCAAGAAGGCTGATCTTATTTAGGGTACAACAGTTGTCCTTCGGGTCAATTTTGACAGTCTAGCTTTTTTAAGACTGTTACTTACAGACACATCCACATAAAAATGAAAATTCTGTCATCATTTATTCACACTTGAACCTCCCGTTGACTCATGAATGACCTGGGCACCTTTTTAACAGCAGAAAACAATTATTTTTTTTAATCTTGAAATTTAGTGAAGTTTATTTATAAACTAATTTGGAGAGGATCATGTGCTTATGATTGATCACAGCTGGTCCCGCATATTTATTTATGATTGACCAATCAGACGATTCCTGAGCCACTATAAATACCCTAAGCTTCATATCACAGCCATCTTCATTTTGAAGAACCCCCCCTTCCACCCCTACTCCTCCTCCTTTCCTAGATGGGTGGCACGGTGGCCCAGTGGTTTGCACTGTTGCCTCACAGCAAGAACGTCACTGGTTCTAGTCCTTACCAAGCCAGCTGATGTTTCTGTGTGGAGTTTACACGTTCTCCCCGTGCTCACGTGGGTTTCCCCCGGGTTCCCCGGTTTCCTCCCACCGTCCAGAAACATGCAGCTTAAGTTAATCGACTAATCCACATCAGCACCATAGACATGCTCCTAGTAAGTAGTTATCTCTGAAGAGCAATCACTATCTGTTCATCAGCTACTACAGCAGGGGAGTTCTCCAGATCTACCTGAGCTCAAACTCTCCTCTCGCCTTGCGAACGGGAGGGAGCCCCGGGCTCGAGGATCTTATGAGTTCAGGGCTCTCTCCCGGGACAGCATGCCAAACACGCTTTATAATCAATCATCAGCTGAGTGTGAACTCTTGAAAGAAGATTTTGTATTCTCTAGAAGTATGCAGTAGTGTGCAGTAAACACGAGCCAGGCTAAAACTGGGTCTGTGTAGGATGAGTAAACCTGCAGAAGAGCAGGAGCAACACATGAGAAGCTAAAGAATAACTGAATATGCAAAGCACTGATTATTTCTTTCATTAATTCATTTTCTTTTAGGCTTAGTCCCTTTATTAATCTGGGGTCGCCACAACGGAATGAACCACCAACTATTCCAGTATTTGTCTTACACAACGTATGCCCTTCCAGCCACAACCCAGTACTGGGAAACACCTATACACACTCATACGCTACGGCCAATTTAGTTCATCAATTCCCCCTTAGCACATGTGTTTGGACTGTGGGGGAAACGGAGCACCTGGAGGAAACCCACGCCAACATAGGGGGATCATGCAAACTCCACACAGAAATGATAACTAACCCAGCCGGGGCTCAAATCAGTGAACTTCTTGCTGTGAGGTCACAGTGCTAACCACTGAGCCACCGTGCCGCCCCTGAATTTGTTTTATTATTCAATTACTGTACCCTATTACTGATAGACTCTGAAAACGATAAAACATTATTCCAACTGCATCATTTTTTAATTGCATTGATCTATGATTGTAGATTATTATATTTTACTAAGACGCACTTACCGTTGTCCTCTGCTGCCCCTCCAGAGCTCTGATCCCTCCTCACTTCTGCTTGCTTTGAGTCGATCCTTCTCTTTCTTTATGCAGCTGAAACCACAACGGTAGATTATATTGAACACAAAGCTGAATATATTAAATCGCAATCGAAAAAAATAAATAAATAAATAAAAAAATCGCGATTTAAGCAGATGCAATTTCTAAACCGCGTAAGGCTGCAATTTTATCTGTTAATTTATTTAGATTTTTGTTCACATTCTTGTGCGCATTACTTTAATATGTTAACCAATGAAAGCTGACGCAACATACCGGGCAATTACAGCTAAGCTGAGCGGGAGTAATATGTTAACCAATCAGAGCTCACTCCGCGCAAGAAGTTGAGCGGGAGAAGCGAATAGGTGGTTTTGATTGACGTTAGTTTTTATTTATTGTTCTGACTGGAATTGAGGTTAGTTCATCTTTATTTCTTCATGTTGTCTGTTTTTAACACAGTTTATTACAGTTTCGTTGATTCAGCAGTGAGTGCTGCTGTGTACAGTATGTGTTTAACTAGAGCTGAGGTTACTTCATCTTCAGTTAGTTTATGTTGTCTGTTTTAAAGATGATTTTACCACAGTTTTGTTAAATGTACTACTACACTGTAGTGTAAAAAGAAAACTTAAAATAAAAGTATTTAAAAAAATCCATGATTTTTTGGTTTATTTCTGGCAGCTGGGGTGGTGGAAAAAAAGGTAAAATATTCATTCATTCAGTGGGAATATAAATTTATATAATACCATTTCAAATTAACAATAATCTACATATAACTGAAAAGTTATACTCATTGGTTTTTCATCATATAATTTCATTAACAGCCAGTCCATGAGAGACATTAAAACCTTTGTCTCCCTGACCACTGCCTGAGCCAGAGTAATGCAAATGGTCTCAACGACTCTGCCTTTTGTCTTTAGTTGATCAAAGAACTCATCTGGGCAGGATTCTAACACCTATATGCTGTTTTGTCATGCTGACTCAAAGACTTAATTTGCATGCTTTTGTTTTAAGCTGTCTCCACCTACACATAACAATGTCTGTAAAAATGTATATAACACTAGGACATGACAATGCTAGTTCATGAGTTCTTCCGATGATGCCACAGCGACGATTAAAGCATTCTGCTTTCAAGACAACCGAGAAGTTCTCCCTGGTTTTTTGACTCATCTTAGAATTTCAAAACAGTTTTGGTGCCGTGAGCCAAAGCTAGAGAAATTCACAACAATTCATTCATTTTCTTGTCGGCTTATTCCCTTTATTAATCTGGGGTGGCCACAGCACAATGAACTGCCAACTTATCCAGCATATGTTTTTACACAGCGGATGCCCTTCCAGCTGCAACCCATCTCTGGGAAACATCCATACATTCTCATTCACACTCATACACTATGGACAATTTAGCTCATCAATTCACCTATACCACATATCTTTGGACTTGTGGGGGAAACCGGAGCACCCGGAGGAAACCCACACCAACACGGGGAGAACATGCAAACTCCACACAGGCCGTTAAATTACAGAAATATACCGTAAAAAAAGAGGATATTAAATGACAGAAATTTTCTTAAATTTAAATTTCTGGTAAATTTCCGTAATTCAAGATCCGTTGTTTTACGGTATATTTCTGTAATTTAACGGCCATTATTGTATTTTTTGGCCATTGTTTTTTGGGGCACCCCAGCTGCCAGAAATAAGTAGTAAAATTACGATTTTTTTTTACAGTGTATTTTATTTCATTGTGAAATGTTTTGTTATGCACTTGTGCACTGAATACATTTACAATGTATTTAGCTTGTTTGAAAAAGCAAAAACATTTGACAAAACCGCAAATAAAAATCGCAATCGCAATATTCATTCTTAAAATCGCAGTATGATTATTTTGTCCATATTGCACAGCCCTACTCTGAATCATTTGATCTTTTGGTTTTAATCCAATAATTTCTAAAAGATAAGGGTATATATGGGTGAATTTGTCAAATACAGTGCTCAGTATAATTGAGTACAGCCCATTTTGAAAATTCATATTTTTATCCATTTCTCAGTGAATATAGGCAATGTATTTTGGTGCATTTAAACAAAACAGATTTATGAAACACATATATTTATTAAAATAATATTTTAGTCACCAAACATATTTTGAAATTGAAAGACAATACAATTAAATTCAAGCAAAATTAAAAAAAAAAACATTACAAACTACAAAATTTCAACAAAATTTTTATATATTTTTTCTCTTTATTTTAAATTTGCATATAATATTTAATATGAATTAATATATTCATTTTCTTTTTTCGGCTTAGTCCCTTTATTAATCCGGGGTCGCCACAGCGGAATGAACCGCCAACTTATCCAGCATTTGTTTTACACAGCGGATGCCCTTCCAGCTGCAACCCATCTCTGGGAAACATCCATACATTCTCATTCACACACATACACTATGGACAATTTAGCTTACCCACATATCTTTGGACTGTGGGGGAAACCGGAGCACCCGGAGGAAACCCACGCAACCACGGGGAGAACATGCAAACTCCACACAGAAATGCCAACTGACCCAGCCGGGGCTCGAACCAGCGACCTTCTTGCTGTGAGGCGAACGTGCTAACCACTAGGCCATCGTGGCGCCCGATTAGGTTGTTTAATAAAGATTAAAAGATAAAGATATTTTTAAAGATTACGTGGACCATGTTGTTTAACGTTTGATTGTTCAATTTTCAGTGCTTGAATATTGTAACGTTCCCCAGAAAACACTTACTTATTTTTGCTCTGTCGTATTTATATATGCTTGTCATTTATTATATTTTATGCAGATGCACTGCATAGAAAAAGACTTGATCCTCCCAGTCGATCTAAATGAATGAAATCTTTTCAAATAGAGCTATTCAAATCAACCGGTTGATATTCTACTCATGTCGCAATATATATTGTGGCAAAATAAAATATAGCAAATGTTAGATTTTTCCAATATTGTGCAGGCCTATTTAGCTGATTTATTTACTTAAAGCTTCCCAAATGTTTTAAAGAATGGTACAATCCATAGAAATACGCCGTTTTAACTAGTGACACTGGCCAAGTGTGCACCCACAATTTCCAGTTTGGTTTTATAGAAAACAGGGAAACACTAACGATGCTTTAATATGTTGTGCACTTATTAGACTGCACAGAGCTGCATTATAACAGCACCCTAAAATGTATTGCATGCCATTGTGCTCGTCTCTCTTCAGCAGTTGCTTCAGAGGTTTTATGACTTTCAGCCTTGCTTCATACTACCATAATAATAAATTCAGAATAATTAACCTCATCCATAAACATGATGTAATAAAGATGACAACTCTCACGATTCCACACTCAGCCACAAAAAAATAATCCACACTCTGCTTCATCAAAATATGTCTTTGTTTGTTGTAAATAAGCACCCCCTAGTGACAAAAACTACACACTGTGCCTTATAGATATTTATATAGCCTAGTGGTTATGTTTCAAAAGGCATTCATTCAGACTGGTCATGCATGTTGACCCATCCCAGGTCTTTATGTGTCTTTTTGTGTTGCGTCGCAGGAGGTATGGATTAAGCTGTTGCTTGCGTGACCTTTAAAACCCATTCAGACAAATTTCTCCACAATGCTTTTAAGGTTCAACAATCTCTTTAGAAGCAGTTACTAAGTGTTACTAAGAGTTGCTTAGGATTGTTGCCCTTACTAATGCCATGTTGTGATCGCAATGTTCTACACGCATGCCCAAGCTTCTGATTTTCCAATTATCAGTGAAGAGCGACTGGTTAATGGGTTGCCTTTGCGAAAGTGATATTGTTCTGTGAAGCGATGGCTTCAGTAGCCCACACGAAGCACAAGACCTTAGTATGGAGGCGTAACGTAATATATATATGTATCTATAAACGAGAAAGAGCGAGATGAGCAGGTGGGGGGAGCCGGGACAGGGAGCGCAGGCTTATGAGACACACATTAGGGTGAAAAATGAATCTAGGGGAGGAAGTAACGAGATGAGAGGAGAGAGAGAAAATGGAGAACTAGAATGATGTGGAAGAACGAGGAAGTGAAAGACAGCGCGTGCTTGCTAGACATTGTGCTGGAAAATATTCTCGTCGTGTTTCTCTCTCAAGGAAAACCAGGTTACCCACTTGCCTTGCTTTCGGTGCCGGACTGCTCTAATTCCCCCAAGGTGGCCCTAAAAATAACAGAGTCCACTTTTCTACCGCGTTTCCTCTGTGTTTCTTACTGCCCCTCTGGCAGTGTTCATTGTTGACAGAGATTCTATCAGGGGAACGGAGGATATTGCAACCACCTGCACATATAGAATTGTCACTAATGAAAGCAGAGTTATTAGCAAGCCAGGCTTACTGGAAATCCTGTGGTGACATTTCTGTTAATTTTATGTTGCTTCTTGCACGCTTGAAAATGAAATGTCCATTCAGTGACTATCCAAAACAGTTAAATGTAGGCCTGCACGATATTGTAAAATTCTGCAATATACACTCACTGGCCACTTTATTTGGTCCATATTGACAAGATAGCATCACACAGTTGTTGCAGATTTTTTGGCTGGATGATGCTAATCTCGCGTTCCACCACATTCCAAAGGTGCTCTATTGGATTGAGATCTGGTGACTGTGAAGGCCATTTGAGTACAATGATTTCATTGTCATGTTCAAGAAAACAGTCTGAGCTAATTCACACTTTATGACATGGGACGTTATTCTGCTGGAAGTAGCCATCAGAAGATAGGTACACTGTCGTCATAAAGGGATGGACATGGTCAGTGAAAAAACTCAGGTAGGCTTTGGAGTTGACATGATGCTCAATTAGTACTAGTTGTAAATCTTCTGTTCTGTCTAATTTTGGTAAACCTGTACGAATTGTAGCCTCAGTTTCCTGTTCCCAGCTGACAGGAGTGGCACTTGGTGTGGTTTTCTACTGCTGTAGCCCATGCGCCTCAAGGTTGGACATGTTGTGTTTTCAGAGATGCTCTTCTGCATACCTTGGTTGTAACGAGTGGTTGAGTTACTGTTGCCTTTCTATCGGCTCGAACAAGTCTGGTCATTCTCCTCTGACCTCTGGCATCAACTAGGCATTTGCGCCCACAGAACTGACGCTCACTGGATATTTTCTCTTTTTCAGACCATTCTCTGTAAACCCTAGAGATGGCTGTGCGTGAATATCCCAGTAGATCAGCAGTTTCTGAAATACTCAGACCAGCCCATCTGGCACCAGCAGTCATGCTATGTTCAAAGTCACTTAAATCAGCTTTCATCCCCATTCTTATGCTCGGTTCGAACTGCAGCACATCGTCTTGACCATGTCTAAATGCCTAAATGCATTGAGTTGCTACCATGTGATTGGCTGATTAGAAATTTGCATTAACAAGCAGTTGGACAGGTGTACCTTATAAAGTGGCCAGTGAGTGTATATTGCGATGTGAATACAGTTTCATCATTGTTGTTTTTTGCTTTGAATTGCTTTATTTGACATTTTTCTGGGGATTCCAACAGTATACAGAAGTTTAAGAATCACACTGCAAAAAAATGCTTGTCTTGCTTGTAAAATTTTTCTCTTGTTTGTAGTCCAAATATCTCGATTTTAATTCAAAGACAATATTTTTTCATGTGAAAACACATTCAAATTATAATCTTTCACTCTATAATGGTTAAACTCTGCAGTGACTCTACATTCTGTAGCTCAACTAAGACTCTACATTGTAGATCCTACGATGTGACTTTTGTGAATGCACACATTACGATATCAATGCTGAAACAATATATTGTGCAGCCCTCGTTAAATGCGAGATTGTTTTTATATTTTTGCGGAAGGTTGGATATTAAATGGTTAGTGGCACTAAAAGGTTAACGCTTTATAATTTTTGAAAATAATGTACCATATGCACCCTACAAGCCTAAAAGCAAATATTGACATAAAATACTTTTACTGAAGCAACCATGCTATTTTAAACACTATACTAAATCTTAAACGTAACCTAACAGGCAGTATCAACAAAAACAAATATTAAAATGCATTTGCTGATTCTACCATGTTAGCTTGCTTCTATTAGTATTTGTATGCTGAGTTTACAATGTTTTTTCAAATTAGAGTTACATCACTTAAAATATGTGCCACCAATGTAAACTTTATACTATTGTTTCCTCATGTAAAGCAGCAAAGCATTTACAATCCTAAATGCAACCTTATCAACCTTATTAAATAGAGGGTCAAAAAAAAAAGGATAATAGGAAAATGGGTAACACTTTATTTCGATGGTCCATTTAAATATTAGTAGACTGTCTGTTTAATATCTGTTGATACTGACCTTCAACAGACATTTAACTTACTCTAAGAAACTTAGCAAGTACATGTCAACTTACACTAGCCCTACCCCTAACCCCAACCTAACAGTCTACTTATAATCTTATAGGAATTAGTTGATATGTAGATGCACTGTAACAAACGGACCATCAAAATAAAGTGTGACCAAAAAATGAAATGACTATTTCACCAGATGTTGGTAACAACCAAGGAAATCCATATATAAAAAGAAAACAAATCTAATTGGTTTACAAATAAAGTTATGCGTACTAAAATTGAATGACACAGGAAAAATAAATAAATATCAGCTGTTCAGTCCATCATCCACTGTTTCATCATTACCAGGATGATGAAGATGAAACCAGAGTGGATATTTCAGCAAGATAATGATCTGAAACACAGCCAAGGAAACTCTCAAATGCTATCAGAAAAAGAAAATGAAGCCGTGGAATGGCCCAGCCAATCGCCTGACTTGAATCCAATAGAAAATACAAAATAAAGAATAGAAAATACAAAATAAAGATCAGATTTGATAAACGAAACCCACTGAACCATTAAGATTTAACACACTGTTGAAGAAAAAAAAAATACACCCGAGCAATGCATGCGACTTCATTCTCCACATGAGAGTCGTCTTTATGCTGTTGCAAATATCCATTTAAACTTTCCCTAAAATAAAACAATAGTTCATTGTTTTAAGTGTAACACCTGGTCAAATACAATCCCTACTTGACGTGGTGTTTTATTTTAATTTAAAATGTTTTTGATATTAATAGTGGACCACAGAAAACATAATTAAATTCAGAATATGCAAAATCCAAGTTGGTTTATATTTAGTAAAATTACATAAGCATTTCAGCATAGAAGAGCTTCACTTGCCAGTGTGCTATTCTGACACTTTCCCCAGATAAAATAATATCTGGCATTGGCATATGCTGGCTATACAGTATATCGTTCTATCTATATATGCGTTAATGCATGTGTGGGTGTTTGTTTGTTTGTTTGCTTGCATGTACACGTGCACGAATTGCGAAATGGATGTCATGCTTGTTTTTATTCCAACCCCCCTCCCCCCTCCAATCACCGCATGAGCTTTATCTTCTTGTGATCTTCATGTTTCTTGGAGTGTTGCACGATCAGACCCCCTCCTTTACACTCCTCCTTTCTCTCTGGGAGAAAATAAAAGCGCCAGAGCAGATGCTGATCTCCACATGCATGTGTGTGTGACGTCAGAGGCTGCCTGTCTGTCTCTTGATTGTCTCGTAGACATTCATTGCGATGTGTTTGACTCTGCAGGGTTCACTAGTGTGGGTGTGAGACTATACAGCATCCCTATTGTAACACCTTTAGTTTATGGCTGTTAAATCAAAGCCAATTGTTTATTTCTTACCTCACATCATCCTCCGCTTCTCCCTGGAAACCTGATTTCCAGTGTGAATGTTTTGGAAGTGTTAAATGTCCTTGTCAAGGACACTTCAAAGCTTTCATTTCTGTAATGCAGCAATACATCAACACACAGAGTGGAAAAAGTGACACACACATATATGAAGAGAGTGCATTCAGCAAGAGCAAGCCAATGTTTTCCGATAATTCATTCCTGTGCTTGCGCCTCCTCTTTGCTGAAGTTGCTATGTGACGGAACAATGAACTAGAACACCTAGTGAACAGTGTTCCTGGTTTTGACTTGTCTTATCCAATTTGTTACATTATTGAGTCACTGCCAGTTTTGGAAAAGGGAGCGTGCACATTATTTATGTGTGTCAATACAGAATATATTACATTCATTTTGAATAATGTGCACATAATCTCTTGGGTCGGTCGGTCGGTCTGTCTGTCTGTCTATCTATCTATCGTTCTGTCTGTCTGTCTGTCAATAATGCACATTTTAGCTGTAAATGTTACTTAACTCTATTTATAAATAACAAGACCAGGCTGTTATGTTATGTAAAAATATAATTTGATCCTCTCTGCAAAAGCACTTATTTGCTATTTATAGTTTTTCTCAGTTGCTTTGGTACATTTTTCGGATCAGAATTAGCAAAGCAGTTAGTGCATTTCTTAAAACATACGAATAGCAAAACATCATAGATTACCTGCAAATAACAGTCTCTTGCTCAAAATCCTTAGTTCATCACTCAAAACTTAATTTCTGTGTCAATAAACAAGTCCTTGTGTCATTGCGTACAGTTAAGACAGTCAAATTACTTATAACAATGTACTCTGGAGGGGTGTTCTGATGTAAACTATGGCAAAAACTTTTTTTGTTGTTTGTACTGTAATTTGTTGACAGATCATGTCATTGTGTCAACTGATTATGCAGTGTAATTTGGTGTGCACAAGTGACACAATGATGTGAAAATTAAAGAGGGAGTTTTGATCTGAGAAATACCAAGTACCAAAGCAACTGAGAAAAACTGTAATACACACATTAACCAAAACACAGCATGTCATAAACTGTGAATAAAGCGTGAGAGTTAATGAGTCAATTTCATTGCCGTTATAAAATGTAAAAATTAAAAACTTATATGAGCAGTTTTGAGATTTAATAATTTGATATTAAGTAAAATAGTAAACTGCTTAAATACAAAATGTGGTTGTAAAGTATGTTTAAACACATACTGTAGGTCAGGGGCACTTCTAAAGCAAATTTTGGCACCCTGTAATCCCCACATCAACCTCCACCATCAATAAAAATAGTATTGAAGGTAGTCATCATATATAAGTATACAGTAGGTGTAAATCTCCCTAAAAACAAGATCAAAGCCAAACTGTGTATTGTGTACATAAGCAACACAATTGTAAAAAAAATGTGTTTAAAATTTGGAAAAATTTAAAACCTCCCCTCCAAAAAAACTCCCCTTGTATTATGTTTACTGTATGAGGAAAAAAAAGTCTGTAATAAGCTGCTGTCAAGGCTATTCTATTCACTTAAATATTGGATGAAGGGATGATTTCATCTTCATTACACGGCTGTCTAGAATGTCTAGACTCTTATTGGCCAGTTGGGACATTTCAAGCTTTGTTATCCTGTGATAACAACCGCTAAATAACGCAGGCTCTTCTGGAAACTTCAATGCACCTTGACAGTAAGCGAATACGTTCAGATCCATATACTTTTGCCTTGCAAATAAATAATACATAAGTTAGTTTATTCTACATGAATCTGGTTACGGTAATTTTAGTGTACAATGCCTGACAGAAGTCTTGTTGTCAATCCCAGTTGTAAGTGTAATAAACAATAACAAACCATTATAGTGTCTTTGCTATACCAGAGGACTTTATTAATAAGTTGTTGAGTCATTTGAGTCGATGCAGTCGTCCAAGCTCATAGGAGTCATACATGTGTTTTATCATGTGTAAAAGTGGCAGAAGGTAGATTTAGCTGATGAACTGCATCCCAGTCATCACAAATACTACAGAAGATCCATTGGAAGCCACATGGATCCAAGATTCTCACAGAAATTAGTCACGTTTGGTGAAGGAAAAACCATGGTTTGGGGTTACATTCAGTATGGGGGTGTGCGAGAGATCTGCAGAGTGGATGGCAACATCAACAGCCTGAGGTAGCAAGACATTTGTGCTGCCCATTACATTATAAACCACAGGAGAGGGCAAATTCTTCAGCAGGATAGCGCTCCTTCTCATACTTCTCTCCACATCACAGTTCCTGAAAGCAAAGAAGGTCAAGGTGCTACAGGATTGGCCAGCCCAGTCACCAGGCATGAACATTATTGAGCATGTCTGGGGTAAGATGAAGGAGGAGGCATTAAAGATGAATCCAAAGAATCTTGATGAACTGTGGGAGTCCTGCTAGAATGCTTTCTTTGCCATAACAGAGGACTTTATTAATAAGTTGTTTGAGTCATTTGAGTCGATGCAGTCTTCCAAGCTCATAGGAGTCATACACAATATTACTTCTTTGTCCACTGCACCATGACTTTATATTCTATACTGTACATTATTTCTGTTAAGTGACAAAACGTTTAGGGTTTTCGTTAGAGTGTTTACTTTCCATTCAAGCATCTCCAGTTTGAGCTCCACTCTGGCACGCAGGTCTTCATTTATGACCCCTTCAAAAATTGCAATTTTTTTTACATTTTAAAAATGGCCCCTTCAAAAAGAGATCATCATATCTCTTTATGATAATAATCACTTTATTTGTCATACAGCCTGACATCAAATCACATTCCAAATAAGTTTTCTACCCTTAGAAATGTTTTTGTAGCCTTCTTCTAACCTGTGCCTTTCAACAACTTCATCCCGAAAGTCTTTTAAAAGCAGGGTGATAGATTTCAACAGGTTATTGTGACTGTCTATAGGCACTGTAAATATAAAGATAGACAGACAGACAGACAGATATGCTTATGGAAATGTCTGTAGTTTGTTAAAGGCATAAATTCTGATCCCAGACTTTACTTTCCAGCGTTTTCCTCGATTCATTCCTCTTGTGAGTTTAAGATTTTTCAGAAGCACTATTCTTGTCTTTAGGGGCAAAACTTTTTAATGAGGAACAAATTACAGAGTGCATCATTAGCGGCTTATGTAAAATGTTGTTTTTAGGATGTTTTGCTGAACTTTTAATACAAGGGGAGGGCTGGGTGACAGATGGAAGAAAGATATATGATAACTGATAAAGAGGAAATAAGCTGGAAGTAGTCCTGGAGGCATAAAGGTGGAGACACCAGCAGTGTGAGTAAAACTATAGCCAGGAATAGGACGATGGGGAGAAAGAGAGAAAAGAGAGAGTGATATTAAGCTTTTTTTTTATCTTTTTCTCTGACTTTCCCATCATCCATCTCCAATTACACCTACAGATGCAGCACCCACACCTGCTGTGCCTCGCTTTCACTACGCTCACCTTCCTTATTCATCCTGCTGCCATCAATGCATCGTACACTACCGGTCAAAAGATTGGGATCTGTTAGATTACTTGAAGGATTAAAAATTCAAATGCTGTTATTAGTTGCTCACCCACATGTTGAGACATTTGTTCATCTTAGAAATACATATTGAGATATTCTAGATAAAATCGGAGAGCTTCCTCATCTTCCGTATACAGCAATGCACAATAGGTTTTTAAAGTCCAGAAAAGTATCAAAAAACTTTGTCAAAAATTCAAAGTGACTTCAGTGGTTCGACAGTCATCATATTAAACTCCAAGAACACTTTTATGCACCCCAAAAAAGACTTTAGACAGGCAGTACAATGTATTGCCATCAGAGTCAGCAGCCAAACACGCAAGCATCATTTCACGCATAAACATACCTGCCAACATTTGGTTTTGAAATTCCGGGGGATTATCAACGGGGGGAAAAAAATACAAATAACAAAATAAACATAAAAATGAGCCCAAAGCAATATCCATGGCTCCTGGTGACACAATGAGGTCTTGAAAAACGAAGCGATAACAATAAACTCTCTAAGGAATTAGACATTATTAATAATTTTAACATAATTTACAATTTTAGTGCCGTTGTGATTTCACATGCTGAGTAATGTCGTTTTTCCCACCGTGTCCGACATTAAAATCAATACGACACACCTTGCAGAAAGCGTCGTCAAGGTGGCTTCTAGACAAAAACTTGAATTCTTTCATCCAGCTGCTGTTAAATTTACATGTATATATTTTTTTCTTTGCTGAAGCACAACCTGACTCTTTTCCTTCCATCATGTGTACTGCTACTGATGCAGCTGCTTGTTGCTACTGCCACCGTTCAAGTTCCGCATCTACCTCCTGCGCAGCAATCAACAGCGCACCTGAGTTGTAACGTATGTTGCCAGATTGAAGTAAAATATGTTACAAGATTTGAATATTGCGTCAGTTGTGTGAGGTAATGAACTTCATTCAAGATCTGGCAACTTGACAAACATGAACAAAAGTGCTTTTTTTTAAACTGCATTTGGACGTACAAATTACGGGAGTTTCCCGGGAGAAATAACACACTGGGAGGGTGGAGGGAGATGTATGTGAAATACGGGAGATTCCCGGGAAAAACGGGAATGTTGGCAGGTATGCGCATAAATATTTATCCTAATCTGATGTTGAAGACAAAGGTGGACAAAGATAATTTTTACAGGTTCTTTGGCACATAAAAGTTTTCTTGAGGTTTTGTATGATTACAATGTAACCACTATGTCTAATGGAAAAACTAAGTCCAATGGAATGTTTTAGGTTTCTTTTCTGGACTTTAACATCTTGGACATTTTTAAGATGAACAAAGATCTCACGGGATTAAAATGACCTCAGTGTGAGTAAACAGTTTTAGAAGTCTTATTTTTGACTAAACTTTCATACGAAGGATATTCTGTTCACTAAGGCTGCATTTAATTGATCGAATATACTGTAAAACTGTAAAATTATAAAAGACTTTCTTGTAGTTGTAGTTTCAAATGTAATTTATTCCCGGGATTTAAAACTGAATATTCTGTTAACTCCAGTCTTTGTCACACGATCCAAAAGATTTCTTATAGGAAGCTGGTCTGCTTCTCAGGAAATACTTAGTATTATCATCTGTGTTGAAACTGTAGGGATGTTTTATATTTTTTATGCTTTCTACCTGTTTAAGAACAAAACTAAAGAAATAAAGGTTTGTCAAATAAAAAGTAAAATGCATCACAGTTTCAACAAAAAGAGGAAGCCGGAAAAAATATATCAGCATTGATAATTAAGAGTCATTATTAAGATTAGAATACTTTCTGAAAGATCACGACATCTGAAGAAATAATGCTGACATTTTTACAGTTTTACTGCATTTTTACTGTTTTTACTGTATTTTGGATCGAATAAATGCAGACTTGATGAGCAGAACAGGCTTCTTTCAAAAACATAAAAAAAAAATATCTTACTGATCCGAAGCTTGACCAGTAGTGTATGTGTATACCTGCTAAAAAAAAACAAACAAAAAAAACTGCCAGCTGTCCTCATACACACTCCATAACATTATGACTCAATGTGGGACACATTGAACACACATTGATTGGACAGACCTCTGTACCGCATTATATGAACATTCCAGCATTGTTATGAAAGCCAAAAAGAGCACAGTTTGCAGTTGTGAGCGTTGTAGAGTCGATATCTCCCCATACTCCCACACCGTGGTAAAAATACCCGTGTACATGCTCTGATTTGCCCACAAGGCTCTACCACAGTCCCTCTGCAACACCCACTCAGTTGTGTTGCTGCTCGTGCCAACTTGTGCCAGCCCAACGTTCAGTCCAAACGGAGGCGTTTCGCTATCAACACGGTCAATACTGTAGCTGACGCATAGTGAGTTACTCACACAGAGGCTGTTTTTACTTTCATGTGGTAAAAACTAATGACATTAATGTTAGAGAAATTTCTCACTTTGAAAATAGTTATAGTGGAATAATAATAGTTGACACAAGAATAGACAATACACACAAGAAGAGCTAATTATACAAAGCAACTGCTCAGAATATGACGTGCTAGAGTTTGGAGGTGGGCGTTTTTTAAGAGAAGAGTGTTTTTACAGGTGGTTTGTCAAGCCCACTCACCTGTGTAAAGCATACTTCATAAATGCTCAACATTTCGTTTTTTTTTTTTAAAGATATGGAGTGATTGTAAGACTGTAAGAGTCTAGAGGAAATATGCAAGACTGGTGCAAGTGTTGGTTAAAGTGTCAAAGAGATGAAGGAGTGTGATCTGTAAGAGGCACACTCAGACTTGAGTAATGTTTTGGGGATGTTGAAGTACTGCAATAAATGTGTTGTTCATATGTTAGTAAACACAATAACTTAACTTAATTAATACAACCTTATGATAAAGTGTTATTGATTTTCTGAGTACTCTAAAAACCGTGTGAAAATGAAAAGGAAATGTTTTTTGAGATATGGTTTTATTATACTAATTTTATTAACTTTTTATATTTGCAAAACTTGATCAAGCATTTTATGTTTTCAAAGCAAGTTTACAAGTTTACATGAGTGCATATTAATAATTTGCATTAAAATACACAGATAATTTGTATAGATAAAATAGATAATTTCTATTTTCATGCCATGTGATATACTGAGCAATAAATATTATTGAACCCAAGTAATATAAAGACCAAATGCAAGTGGCTAAAATAGATTAGGTTTTGCTGAAATTTAGAATGATCTGTGGTAGTTAATAATAATTATAGTAAAATAATGATAGTTATTAGCAGTTACAATAGTATAATAATAATAATAATAATAATAATAATAATAATAATAATAATAAT
>CAIGQQ010031639.1:0-17143 GCA_903798035.1 Danio albolineatus
AGAGAGAGAGAGAGAGAGAGAGAGAGAGAGAGAGAGAGAGAGAAAGAGAAAGCCTGATTGCGAACACACTTGCATTAATGCAGTGGCTCTGAATGTCTCTAAAGTGATATTCTTCCACCTACACACATTCACACCTTCATCAGAACTGCATCTCTCTGCTCATGGCCTCATGCCTGAGCAAATGTATCAGGCTCGAGTGGGTGTTTTTCTGGATTACCCTGAAGGATGAAGAGAAGGAGAGATCGAGAGAGAAACACCCAGGAAAAGGTCCAAGGCTTCTCTGTACGTTTTTTAGCACTGGTACGCAAGTAAATCAAAAATAGCTCACCAAGTAAGGAGCATCTGACTCATGTTGTGTGTGGTAAAATCTCCTCACACCTCCGTTCTTTATCAGATGGCCAACCTGATGCTGCACGCGGATCCATATCATCTTACTAAACAGTTTACGGTGGAGATATTCTGTTTTTCTGCTCATCTCTGCATGTGTTCTGCTTCAGTGGCGTCTGAACTGATAATAATTGATTTTGTGATAAAGTCAATATTTAATACTTAGAAGTACAGTAAATGGAATTTGCATACATGTTACAAGTTCATATTTGGATTTGACATGCATATGCAGTGAGGGAAAAAGAATTTTAAAACATCGTTTTTCTCAGAAAACATATTTCTAAAGGTGCTGTTGGCTTGAAATTTTCAACAGACGTTGATAACAATCAAAGATAAAACTAATAAATCAAAACTAATTAGTTTACAAATGAAGTTGTGTAATAAAATTAAATGACACAGGGAAAAAGTATTGAACACATGAAGAAAGGGAGGTGTAGAAAGGCAGTGATGGCCCAGACAGTAGCTGAAATCTCTCAGTGGATATTCTGCAACCCTCTGCACTTTGTCAGGTTAAATTAATATCAGCTGCTTCAGTCCATTTTTTTCAGCATCCTGTGTGTTGGTTTAGTCATTTCACATTTATAGAGATAAATGGGTTGTTTTTATTGCATTAAACACATATATAAAATGTTGCAATACTTACTCCCAGGTCCATTTATATTGAAGTTGATATTTAGCCGCAACATGTTGATGTTTCATAAAATCTAGTTGTAATTGTCGGGCGGTTAGGTCAAGATGCCACTCTGGGCAATCGCTCATGCCTAAATATGCTCATGTACTGTCGAACAAGATGTTAATCAGTACTAATAAAAAGCCAATATTATTGTAGTATTCAGCTAAAGCGAGAATTGGTCCTCAAACAAAAGTATTTCCAAAACAAATGATTTCTACATTAATCATTTAGTTCTGATGAGAATAAAAAAATAATAATTGTATTGATTAAAGATAAAGAAAAATTGTATGCAATTATATGCATTAAAGGCTAAGCTTATACGTATATTTACTTGGAACAAAGATTCTTAGAGGAAATATAAAAGCAATACATTTAAGTAAAACTTACTCAATTTTCTGGTCTTTCTGGTGTTCAAATCAAGAAGCTTCCAGTAGTATTTACACAGTTGTTAACACTTTATTTTGATGGTCCAATTGAGAATTAGTAGATTGTCTGCTTAATATCTGTTGACACCGACATTCAACAGACATTTAACTGACTTTCAGAAACTTTGCAACATGTCAACTTACACTACCCCTACCCCTAACCCCAACCCCAACAGTCTACTTATAATCTAATAGGAATTAGTTGCAATGTAACTTAAATTCAACAAACGGACCATCAAAATAAAGTGTGACCACATAGTTTTATCATCGCTTTTGTTGTGTAGTAACTCTCTTTTTAATGACATCTAGAATTTTCTTTTCAAAATCACATGCTCAATATAACATTGATTTCTACTATTATTGTTTATTGTGTACTTCATTTCTTCAGTCGGGTGTATGTCATCCTAGATTGTAACAAGAAATCTACTGTTTTGATGAGTTTTGATTAGTTAAAAAAATTAAAAGCAAGGCCTAATTTGTTAAATCGATTTAGTCCCTTATTTATCAGGGGTTGCCACAAGGAGAACATGCAAACTCCACACAGAAATGACAATAGGCCCAGCAATAGGGGACTCGAAACAGTGTGAACCATTGAGCCACCTTATCACCCTGGCCTAATTCAGTGCTACTATATTCAGTAAAACTTGCAACAAAAAAAAGAGAGAGAGAGAGTTCAATGTACATGAAGCCGAGTATCATGAAGTAAACCTAAAATAAAAATTACTCAACAATCGATGCAACTTTTAAATAACTAAATAAAAAAATGACTCAGCTACATGCTTGAAATTTACTACAAAAACTTGCGAAAGAAATAAGAAATTTGTTTAACTGATTTGTTCAGTATGTGTGTGAATGAGTGTTGAGTTTAAAACTGGAGAGTCTGATCATGCTGTGGACAGTGCACTCTGGAGACTGAAGGGCATAAAGAAAAGCCACAGGAGACTAATAGAGCTACAGTTTCATAAACACTGCTGTCTGACAGGAATTTTAGTAGTTCAGTTGATTTATTTTGACAATATGGCTTGGTTTCAGAATCCTGACAATGTAGTCATCTAGGCTTGATGCAAATTTTTAGGATGCACAATATACTGTTACAACCGGCTTAAAATTGTAACATAAGAGAGACAATGCAGAACAAGTAAATCGTAAAAATAAATAATTGATTAACAAAAGGCATAATTAACAAAGGATATTCAAGCAACCACAGTCAGTATAAATGGAAGTCAGTCGTAAAGTGTGTGTGCATGGTAGTGAACTGAGCTCATGATCCAAAACAAAACAAAAAAACGATCAAAACAACAGGCAGGAAGGTCCGGCTAATCAAGCTCCCTCTCACATCCAATGTTGGACTCTTTATAGGCACCACATAATGGGTCTCAGGTGAGATGACCCACCCACAAATGAGCAACACAGGCTCTGCAAATCACTAAAACATAACCAAAATAACCAGGTCCAACACAAGACCTAACAGCTCCTAAAGTATAATGATCTTTTATGACATACTGTATTTAGATGTGCATGTAAAAATGCAGTTTTTACTAAGGGAGCAAAGCTTTGTGAATGTTTCAAGACCCTTGGAATACAATACAACACACACAGTCAAAAATATTAAAGTCAAAAATATTAAAAATATATACATTTAAAATGTTTAATTGTTTAATAGAGCAAGGAAATTGTCACCGTAGTTCCTAATTTCTAAAACAGTTTTAAGGTCAATAGTATTAGCCCCTTAAAAAAGTGTTTTGATTCACTACAGAGCAAACCACTGTTATCCAATAACTTGCCTATTAACCCTATCTTGCTTAATTAACATAAGCTAGCTAAGTCTTTAAATTACACTTATAAAAATAAAAAAAAACTATAAAAAATAGTTATTCAAACTATTATGGCTATAATGTGTTGAAAAAAAATCTTCCCATTAAGCAACACTTGAAAAATAATATTAAGATTAAAAAATATATTTGGAAGTTTAAAGTTCCAAAAGGAGGGCTAATAATTTTGACCTTAACTGTATATAAAGGGTTTAGTCATCTCTGGATAAAACAATTTTAGTTTTATTTTGTAAATACTGATGACATTTCTTGCATTTGAAAAATAACATTATGGTCATTAACATTTTTGTTGCATTAACTAATAATCTGCACGAGTTATGTGTTAATAACTGAAAAATAGCAATATTGAAATGAGCTTAGCAACACGCTAACAGTATGCTATTTCTATCACTTATGAGTCACGTCTCGTGTGTGTGTGTGTGTGTGTGTGTGTGTGAGCACAATAAATATATGTGACGCACTTACTGCCTATGTAGAGCACTCCAAATCTGTCAACTATGAGGCTTCTCTTCAGTTAGTATACCGTCTTAGAAGACAGCTAGTCAGCTCATTAGGTAGAACACTGTTTACATATGTCCTATCAATTCAATAAGAATTGAACATCATAGCCAAGTGTGAAGCGCATGTATTTTTCTCTAAAACACTAAAGGTATTGAGTGAATCTGCTGCTCTTCTAAGAGCCTGAAAGAAATGGAATCTGTACAGGTGAAGTCGGCGATGGTTGCTAGGCGGTGATGTCATCCTCTCAGCAGCACAGCTTGTGCTTCAGTGAGGTCATGCTGCTTGCTCTCGGTGTCTCTGGCTTTTGTCTTCCTGCATAATTGATGACGTCTCATTGACTGCGGTCAGTCCACACCGTCCCCCAATAAAGCAAACATGTTAAGACTTCATAATGCAATCGGGGTACGTTTTGAACCAGAAAAGAAAATGCATAGAAAACACATAGCTAAATTAATACAGAAATTAACCATTTTGGACCTGGACACATAAAAAAATGCACCAGTTGGAGGTAAAACTGTTAGCTCAGCTGTGAATTTTTAATTCTTTACATAAAAATATTTCCCAAGTGATGCTTTAAAGTGCAATGGAAGTTTCATAGTATTTAATATTTTTTCTTCTGGTGAAAGTCTTATTTTAAATTATTTTGGCTGGAATAAAAGCAGTTTAAAATTGTTCAATAATTTTTAAGGTCAATATAGTTAGCCCTCTTAAGATTTTGTTCTGTTGGCTTCATCGAACATGTATCTTTAGCATGCACTGGGGCGGTTTGCTGCCGAGTGTGAGAATAAGCACCTCCAAGTACAAAGCCATTGTGTTCCAACCGGGAGACGGCAAACCACCTTTGGAGGAAAGTTCATACCACAGGTGTGAGAGTGAGAGAGTATCTTGGGGTTTTGTTCACAAGTGAGAGAAGGATGGAACATGAGATTGACAGGTGGAGCGGTGCAGCGGCAGCAGTAATGCGGTCAATGTACCGGTCCGTTGTGGAAAAGAAGGAGCTGAGCCAAAAGGCAAAGCTCTCGATTTACCTGTCAATCTATGTTCCTACTCTCACCTGTAGTCTTAAGCTTTGGGTCATAACCGAAAGTACAAGATCTCGGATACACTCTGCCCAATTGAGTTTCTTTCACAGGGTGGCAGGGCCCACCCTTATAGATAGGGTGAGGATCTCTGTGACCTAAGAATAGCTTAGAGTAGAGCTCTCCAAATCGAGAGCCTAGGTGGCTCGGGCATATGTTTCTGATGCCTTAGACCCTACCTAGAGAGGTGTTCCAGGCATGTCCCACTGGGAGGAGGCCTCGCGGAAGACACAGGACACGCTGGAGGGAATATGTCTCTCGGCTGACCTGGGAACGCCTAGGGATCCCCTAGAGGAGCTAGAGTGTCTGGGGAGAGGGAAATCTGAAGTTCTCTTCTGAGATTGCTGCCCCTTTGACCCGGCCCCAGAAAAGTGGATGAAAATGAATGCCTTTAAATTTTAAGCACTTTAAGCTTATTACTAGTCTATTTCAAAATAAATATGGCAAAGACAAAAGAAATTAGTTATTATAAATTAGTAAAACTTTCCCAAGGATGGGTTGCGGCTGGAAGGGCATCCGCTGCGTAAAAATATGCTGGATAAGTTGGTGGTTGATTCCGCTGTGGCGACCCCGGATTAATAAAGGGACTAAGCCGACAAGAAAATGAATGAATGAATGAAATTAGTAAAACTATAAGGTTTAAAAACATTTTTGACATTCAAAATTGTTAATATAGTGTATAGCATCAGTGTGGTTTGTGAATCATTTTTAAAAATCAAAATTAAATCCCTGCCAAAAACTTGGCATTTTTTCACTCAAATTCACTCATTAATAATTTGCTTATTACGGTAGATACAGGGTGAAATTACAATGCGAGATGCAACGTTAAAATGGTATCTAGATTTGCAGTGCATTATGAAGGGTAGAGAAGCTAAAGCACATGTGGTTGAGATTTTGAAAACCACTGATTGACCTTCAGTGAATATGTTTTGTTTGGTGCGGTTTGGTGGTTTGCATGTACTGTACAATGGCCTGTATGTCAATACCAATAAGTGTTGCTGAGAAAGCAGATCATTATCTAAACTGCGGCTGAGATAGAGCTCATAATGGAAAGAGCATGACAAACAAAACCACTGAAGAAGTGAAATGAAGAATGCTGCTGAAGATGAAAGAAGGCACATTTGAAGGCTGACTGCTTCACGTAAACAACTGTTGTCTTCTTTCTCTCTCTAAGGTTGAGGATCAGGAGTCATGGAGTCTCTCTTCGGGGGTCAGCTGGGCTTGTTGGGGGGCAGTGAGGGTCTGAAAGAGGACGGCTGCGGGGTGGGCTGGTCCAACTCTCCCTTATCAGACGACATGTACTCGGCCTCCCAATTTGCCCTCATCAGCGCCTACCAGGACATCAAGACCCGACTGGCAGGCCTCGAGCGAGAAAACGCAGACATCAAGCGAAAACTCAAGATTTATGAGATAAAGGTAGGAAACAGTTTCAAGATGCTTCAGTTTCAGATTGGAGATATCAGCAGAGGTCACCTTAAATGATAGGCAGTGGTGTAAACATTGGTTTGTGTTCATCAGATATCAGGTTCATCAGGTTTGTACTTCTGCTACTGTGCAACAAAATTTATAATTAATTAATAAAATTATTAACTAACAATGAATAATTAATAAATATTAATAATCAAGGATTTACTAACCCATGCAGACCCTTTTGTGGTGTTGAACTTACTAAAAACACTGAAATTATTGACGGACATACAGTTGGGATTATTGTGGATGACCACATATATTTACTTATATTCAACCCAGTTTTTGTTTTCGTGAATCCACCAGAGGCCGCTGTGTACACTTTTTCAGATCTCAAATTACTCTCGCAAGCGCCATTCGCGCCTGCTCTTCTCACATAAATCAACCAGAGGCCTCTGTCGACTGACTCACTGAATGACTGACTGACTGACCGATAGACTGACCAACCAGTAGTGTTTTCAAAAGCACCGACTGACCCGCCCACCCACTTCCCTAAACCCAACCGACAGTTTCCAAAAGCAATCCAGAAAAAGAAAAGCTCCGTCTGATTTTTAACACGTTTTCAGATTTTACCTGACTCTGTTTTTGTCTTACCCACTTTCTGGAATCGTTTTTAACCGGAATCGAGCCCCGCCGTTATCAACTCCTCTTTGCGTCTCAAGTGGTAAGAGCGAGAAGGAACGTCATCATACCGCCACGTAGTGTTCGTTTTAAAAATGAAATGCAGTCATAAGTACTTTTGGCTACATAATTCGCAATCTCCAGAAACATATATAGTGCTTTCAGAATGAGCCTATATTGCTTATATTCGTTGGAGTTTCTGACTTTTTTTGGGGGGGTACCTAAGCTTTTCATAAACATTTTTTTTTTTACTCTAAAGAAAACATTCAAAATACACTTTTAATCAGTTTCTGCTATTGATTTATTATGTTAATCATTATGAATGTATTGTCTTTTTTAAAATGCTTATTTCTAATTGCTTATTTTTATTTTATAGCTAATGTTTATAGACAGGGAATGACATTGTTTACAGACTGTATTACTGATGTTTGTGGAGTTCTGATGTTGTCTCATTTTTATTCCATGTTATAATGGCAAGTAAAGCAGAAGAGATTATTAGTTTCAGTGAGCTCCAAATGTTCATTTTCAGTTTTTATTTGAGAAGATTTGAAAATAAATAGTTTCATATTAAATTTACAAAGACCATTCATGGAGCTATTTTAGTGAAAAATGTAATTTCAGAAACCTTCCTGATAAAGTACTCAAGTTGTCTATTGTTCGCTTCAATCGCAGGTGCGTTTGATCTGGATGGAATCCACAAGTTTATACAAAACACGATGCTCATGTTTTCCAGCTTGTTTTGAGAAAAATGCAAAAAGCATCTTGTGTTTCAGCGGAAGCGAGAAAAACTTGATTAGTGACCTAGAAATAGTGCAGAATTTTAAATTACTATTACGTAACTTTTGTTTAAAGCTGTCAGCTTATTTCCAGGATAAAATGAGAAACACCCCAGTGCAGTTTGAGACTTGTGGTTCAAACTTGAGATAAAATAGTGAATTAACCCTAGGTAAGCTCATTAAAATATGATAAAAAGCATTTGTTTTTAAATGGTATTGTCTTTCTGTAGTTTTTTATATCAGTGTAGGGGTCATACATACTTAACTAGTGTCTGGTATACATGACATAGTTATCTAGTCAAAAGTGGGGTGTAGACATCCTCATTAGCCCCAAATCCATTTGTCCGCTAGCTCACTGCTCATCTCACATTAATGCAGAGACAGTAAAATGGTCACAGACACAATATATAGGGCACTTCATTAGAGAAGAGCACAGTGAGACACACATTGAGTGATAATATCTATGTGGAGCATAGCACTTAGAAAGAGCATAAAGAAATCATTAATGTTACCACTTTGTGCATCAACAAACCTTGTTTAATTGATCAAAAGGAGTCAGGCACACTTAAGTTTGTGATATGAGGTCTATTACTGTGTGCTGTGCTGTGCTGTGCTGCCCTTTTGATAGTCTGGAGATCTCTTTTTTCAAAGTTATCAAATCTCCCTGTTTCAGCACATTTTTATATCAGAGCCATTCAAACGTGCAGAATAATGCACTGCACTCCCAATGAAATGTTATTGTGTATAGTCTAATTAATACATATTAAATATATTAAATACATGCTGAATGACTGATATTTGTTGGTTTGCTCTGAGTCACAGTTCAATGGTGAGTCAAAAGCAAGCAATTATGCACAACAAACTGACTGGCCTCTCTCACAAACGTGCACAAGGACATTGAGATTGGCAGAAATGTACACAGCGGCCTCTGGTGGATTTACAAGAAATGGCAACATATTTCAAGTGGTACTCACTGCAGGGCCACATGGGCAGAGCTGAGCTCCAGCAAGGGGGAGCTTGGGTGGAGTAAGTGTCAGCATTAAAAGAGCTTATAAATGGAGGAGCTGGAGTTTATGCTCCCCCTCATTGGAGGTGAGCTCCATACAAGTGGCTCTGCAGCTAGCACCTTCTCGCATATTTGAGATTCTCAGAATTATACATGGCGACCTCTAGTGTATTTATGCAAACAAAACAAAAAACTGCAAGCAGACATAACCCTGAGTACATATTTCTTGGTTCTCAAAAATGTAGCCCTGGGCACATATCCCCAATGAGGCTGTGTTGGTAAAAGTTTGAGGTCAGAAACATTTCATTTTAATTAAATAGATAGTTTACAAATAAAAGAAGAAAATTCTGCATCATTTACTAGGTAATTGCAATTTTTTAAATGTTTTTGAAATATTTTATGCTCATTCAAGGCTGTATTTTATATTTTTTAAATGTAATGTATTTTTGTGATGGCAAAGATGGGTTTTCAACATCATTACTTCAGTGTCACACATTTCTTTTGGAAATCATTCTCATATGCTGACTCACTTTCACTTGTTCAAAGCATATTTGAGTTTCTTTCTGTTGAACACAGAAGATATTTTTGAAAAATGCTAGTAGATTTCGATAATCGTTGTCTTCCATAATAATTGTTTTCCTATTATGGAAATCAATGGACACCAGCAACCAGCATTCTTCAAAATATCTTCTTTTGTATTCAACAGAAGTAAGAAACTCATGAGGGGGAGTAAATGATGAGGTCATTTTCATTTTGTGTAAACTAATCCTTTTAAAGCCTTATAATACATTGTTCCAAAAATATTAATCAGCAACCTTCTTGAATACTGGTAAGAAATGTTCTTTAAACAGTGAGTCAGCATATCAGAACGTTTTCCAAAGGATTGTGTGAAACTAAAGTCTGTAGTAATGATGAAGAAAATCATCTTTGCCATTACAGAAAAGCATTACATTTGAATTATATAACAGAAACTAAAATTGAAAATACAACCTTTATGAGCATAACAGACTTCTTTAAAGAACATTAAAAAAAATCTCTTGATCCATATATGCTTATTCTTTTAGCCTGGCAGAAGACAGAGGGTAGCATTGGTAGTTACACCAATGATGCTATAGACATCAAACATACAGATCTGCCTTTCGGTTTTCTAAAATATAGTGCATGTTCGTCAGCACTAGTATATGCTGTTGTCAGAGTTTTATGTTCAGCCACGTGCCATTGAGCTGATTAATGACTGTGGTGTTACTGAACTCATTTAGAACTGTATCTGCTTCATGTATGATGCAGCTTTATTTATAGGCTAGTCGACATGTGAGCTGAGCTCCACATAAACAGGAATGCTCTCTGTAATTAGCATGTCAAACCGCACATTAAAAAAACACACAAAGCTGCTCTTCTCCCTATGCCTTTCAGATTGCTCCATCTGTATCAAAGTAGACCACGGTTCTGTTGATCTTTAAAGATGAATGTGAATGAGGATGAGATTTTTATTTAGTGAAAAAAGGAATAGCTTGTGTTTAAATTAATCAGTATTTTGGAGTGATAGCACTGGAACTCAGAGATAATGATGGTATCTGGCAATATTCAAGACTAATACTGCCAAAAAAATTGAAGAAAATGTAATATTGTGAATTTTTTTGAATAATGAAACACTTTTATTGTAATATTTTTTAAAAAGTAATTAATTTCTGCAATGTTAAAGCTACGTTTTTGAAAATAATTTTAGGAATTTAGAATTTCTAAACATTTTGGAAGTTTAGGTCAGTGTCGGGTGTTTATGAATGTTAATGATGATGTTGATTAATTTAGATTTCATTTTGTCATCAGCTACTGTTTACCTAACATTAAGTGCTTGTGTTTAGCCATAGCAACTACCACAAAAGTCTCTGAGATTGATACCATTCAGAAGAAGCAGAAAAATAGTATCAAACAGCACTACGGGCTTAACAGTGATAAAACACTGATAACACTGTTCAGTTGTAACAGTTCTCAGAATGATTATCCATGTTCGCAGTTTACACTTTTATTTGATGCTTAAATCTGTTCAGAACATTTATCACGGTTTTGATTTAATGTTTAATTTATGTAGACAAAGTATAAAACATTTATTTAGCTTCTTTGCTGAACATTTCATTAAAAAATAAGCTGTTTCACTGTGTGGATACAAAGACTACTGCAATATATAATTGTGCTATAATTTTTTTATTTCATGCAGACATTACCATGAAAATAAATCTATTATTAGCCAGCAAAGGGATGGTTCATCCAAAAAGAAAAATTAAAACTTAATTTTATTTGTGTTTAAAAAAAAGTAAATAAAAAAAATGTTAGAATGTGATAGTCTTCAAAAACTACTATAGAAGTCAATGGCTAACATTGTCCAACATGCTTCAAAATAGCTTCATTTGTGTTCAACAGAAAAAAAAGAAGTTGAAAAAGGCTTAGAACAAGTGTAATTATGACATAATTTAATTTTTTTGAGGAACCATTGAGTACATTTACTTGGACACCAATAATCTGATTTTAATGAAATTAAGACAATACTCGGATTAAGAGTCATGTAAACAACGATTTCTGATTAATCCAATCCTAATTGAACTAAACAGAAATTGAATTAAGACGTGGATTATGCCTATTTTAGTCACATTTTTGCAGCACATGTAAACACCTTAATCAAACTATTACCGTCATGTAGGAGTTTTTGCCAAGTTTCGTAATAGGATAGTCTATACAAACATGGCTGTTTGACACTATTCACTGCACCTACTGATTCAGTAAAAGACCACAGACACACACCATGAAATGCAGTTTTTTTTCTCCATTCGGCGTGCAGTATCAAATTCCATTAAAGCAACACTCTTCCACTAGTCCGGACTTCGCACTCACTTCCAACATGTCATGGGGGCATGAATGAAATGTTCCTGAATGGAAGTAAAAATACTGAACTGCAGTAAAGTCAAAATATTAAAAATGGATGACCTGAAATGATGTGAAACTCTGGAGGAAACGTGGATAGCCTGGTGACGCATTGAAGATAATCGATCTATGTGCTGTAATATGTTTAACAGGATCATGAAAGGAACATTCAAAAAGCAGCTCATAAACGCCTTAATCTTATTATTGTCTTAATCAGATTAAGGCAAATGATTTAATTTCTGAAGTCCATGTAAACTTAGTCATTGTTTTAAATCATGCATCCTTAGAAAAAGGAACTGTATGAATTCCTAATTGCTGTTTAAGTGAATTTAGTTTTTTTTTTTCCAATCAAAATATGTTGTCATTGCTGTTACTGGGATATTAGATGGTAGAATGGTACAGTACGGTGTTAAATAACACACCAGAAGCACAATGCTGTTACTGTGCAGTAACCAAATCAACAAGGTGCACAGCTGGTTCGTTTGTTGTGTTCTCTGGGTACAACTAGGTAGTTTGGGCTGCTGCCAAGTCTCTAAGGAGCTGCAGGTAGAAGATGCTCCAGATTGGGTATGTTTAAAGCTTTTTGGTTCAGCTCTGCCCATAAAAATGCACATACACGCACCGTTGACGTCTGCTTCTGAAGAACAGCTGTTTTTGCAGAAGTAGAGATAGAGATGGAGAGAGACGGAGAGAGAAAAAGAAAGGGAAAGAGATCGAGAAAGGCTCCAGGGCTCTGCGTTCAATATGGCTCACTGCCTAGTAAAGGGCTAAACGGGGGGGGGGGGGGACAAATGCACACAACTATCAAAGCTCGTAGGAGTAGAGATACATGAGATCCAGCACATCAAAGCACAGAGCATCTAGTGATGCCAGCAGTGAGGTAGATGATGATGCAGGAGATGAACTTGTAGCCTACAAGTGCAGAGACTAAATGGAAAGATACAAGGAGAGTGGAAATGGAAAGTGACTAATGTGTGTGTATGTGTTTTTATATATGTAAGGGATAATCAACAGATTGCTGGGCGCAAAAGAATTTTACATGCATGTTGTGGAGGGTTTATATAATACATTTATATAAATATTCATATGCTATGCCTTATTTCACTTTGTCCTATGCCTAAATATCTAGTCTTTTATGAGGAAAAAACGTCATAATTTTGGATATAAGGCACAAGTTAAGCTTTGGGACATACTGTCACGTCATAAATTTATATTCTTAAATGTGCAATATAACACAATTTCATGTTTTTAGTTGTCATTCAGGTGTTATAAGCTGTTCATACATATATAAGTTTTGGGGGTTTATTTTAACGATCTAGGCACAAATTATAAAGCGCATAGCACAAAATCTGGCATGTCCGAATCCACTTCTGCTATGTTAAGGATGGAAAAATACAATTTGCACCCTGGCGCATGGTCTTACATGGTAGTGCTTATTTTCTTAATATATATAAAATATATATTAATATATTTTATTAATATGGGTGTGTTTTTAGCATAACCTGCATCAAACCAATCAGTCTCCCAATCCCAATTTCCCATTTCCTTTAAGAGTCAGTTGCATCATGTCATGGTGCATTTGCTATTTACATGTCGGAATTTGTAAGTGGAAAAACTGAACACTTCACTAGCAAAGAAAACAGTTAAACAGACCATCTGCAGCGGGAGGACAAAAGAATGAGCCTCCTCCATTCGGCCTCTTTACTTTCTCATTACTTTACCTTTACTCTTTTCTTTACTCCTTTACTTTCATGGATAAGGAAACGGTGGAAACTTACTCTTCTGAAGACATCCATCAACCTATATATTTAATTTAGTTTGTTAAGCACAAAGATTTGATTTAAAACTATTTCTAAATTCAGTTCTAATTTCCAGCAAATGAAGTTATAGGCTATCCAAACACATGTCCTATTCTTATGCCCCATATGGTCCAAACCCCGACTAGTGGACAAATCTAAATAAGTTTTTATTCAAACATATATCAATATGCACATAATAAATAACACTGTTAATAACAATAACCTTAAACAAATGCAAATTGTCATGAATAAACTGAAAAAGCCCCTCAAGGCGAAAAGGGCATGGTTGTTATATTTATGTAGAAAATAATATTTTTGCAACATTTTAGTCCTTTATTTTTTTCATATGTAAAGATATTTGTGTATTGCTTGGACCCACATAAGCACATAACTCATGCGCTCTGTGCTGAACTTTAGCTCAGCTATCAGTTAGTCAATGGCACACCCATGGGTCCACAAAGTGGCGCAAATGTATTTGCTACACTCTTAAAAAAAAAGGTTCCTTGAGGTTCTATATAGAACCCTAGGGTTCTATACTTGGCCAGTAGAACCTTTTACCCAAAAAATGGTTCTATTTAGAACCCTTTGAGTGCAAAGAACCTTTTTGATTAAAATGGTTCTATAATGTGAGATTTATGACATAATTATATAGTAAAGACTATAAATAATAATAAGCTATAACACAGAGAGACAAAGCTATTTGAGTCAAAACCTAATAAAATGACTGTTATGGTCAAAAACCTAATCAATGTATGATGGGATTTTTGTTTCATGCAGGTTTGTACATTACCATATAACTAATATTTATATATGCTTAATATTTAAATTTTTTGACAAATTATTTTGTAAAATTAATTAAATAACCAGTTTATTCAGACTGTACAGTGTGTTGTTATGGTTTAATAAATTATTTTAAACTAATAATCATGAAAAAGCCCTCTGGTGACGTCATTCATTTGTGGACTGGTGGTGACGAGCCTGGAGAGTGACGGTTAATTTTTGAAAAGGAGAACTCCGCTTTTGCAGCTCCATCATTCAGGTACGTTATTACTCTTTTAAAACTATAATAATGAAATATTTTGTATTACGGGGTAATGTTTCTCTTCCCTTGTGTTATATGGTGACAGACTGAATAAGGGGTAACGTTAATATGGATTAATACTGTGCTTGTAACTTTCTGATGGATTTCTGTCGTCAGCCTTCGGTTCAGGAATCTGTGTCAAGCTGACTTTGCTCTGCTTTTTGTTCGAAATAAGTTACAGTTTCACTTTATTTGTTTGTCAGTATTAATTAAAACATCAATAACAATAAAACAGGTGCGTTATTTGAAGGCGAGCTCCGAGTGGCAGCGTGAAGCGCGTGCACGCTCTTTTAATGGTAACTTCATATGAGCCGATTTCCGCTTTCGTGCAGTTTTTATCTCCAACCTTGAACAAACGAGTACTTCCAGCTTGCTCGTGTGTGAGTTTAGCCCAGTTTAACTCGGGCTAAACTCTGTAAAGTAGTGTACACGCCGGCTAGTCTGCATTAAAACCTCAAGGGAACATGCCGCGCTCGCGCCCGCCCGAGTCTATGCACGCGCCCGCCCGAGTCTATGCACGCGCTATAGTAATAATTGCTAAGGGTATTATTAAAACCTTTCAAAGCCAAAACATATTTTAATAATCCATAGATTAAAGATCAGGTGTTATTTATGAAGGACATACAAACATGCAGGCTAAATGTATTGTGAAATGTTGAACCTTGTTAAATATAGGCTACATATATGTATATATTGTGCTAAGTAAGTTTAAAATTCATATTTTAATGTATATCTTTCTTTTCTTCAAACAGCCTGGACACTGAACTGCATCGTAAATCTTGTGCTCGGTATGTATTATTGCTTTTAATTCTAAACAAACTGTATTAAGTATTATGAAATGAATATTATAAAAGACTTTAACATTGTATTGTAACCTGGGCTGCAGGACACAAGTAGCTTTGAAGAGGAAGGATCCCAGCTTAAAGAAGGACATGCGTTACATCCATAATTGTGACACAATTATCATCAACAAGGACACCTGGTAAATATTGTATTTTATAACATGCATATGTCAGACTTGGTTGTTGTGTACTGAAATAATATATTTATCACAAAATGTTCTATTACTTATTGCTGCTGTTTGTACAGTGAGAATATTAAGGTCATTGCTTATTAAAAAGTCCTGCAAAGAAAAAATATGTTTTAAAAGAAAGTGTAAATTTGCCTACAGGATACCTTGTTGGAATGTCTGCAAAACAAATTTAAAAATGAAAGGATTTCAGTGGTGAGCTCATCTATCATCTCGCAAATGAAACAAATTAATGGGATGAAAAGGAAGTGAACTGTACTCTGAGGAACTTAACACAAGGCAAGTTCAGTTCAATACATTTGATGCCAAAGGTAGATTAATTCTGTGGTTTAAATTCATATTTACACACTCTAAAATGCTGTCTTCCTACCTCAGATTGTGATGGACCTGGAATGCGACACCAGATACTCATAAGTCAAGAAACGAATGAACACCCTTTTCCAGAGCACAGATTATGGAGGGGTTTGCAGAACTAATGGAGCAGTTTTTTTCTTCTTGGAGTGCCACAGCTTGTGAGTAAACACTGTTACATTGTGTGCCAAATAGTTTTGCGTCCATGATGACTTTAAGAAACTTGTATTGCTGAAAATATGTCATTTGGAAACTTACACATGAAGTAACCAAAATGTTTTTTGCATTTAGGATGCTGCTTAGAAAACTTGGTGAAGAACACAGAAACATCTTTAAAAGAAATGGCCCAAAAAGGGACAGAAAGAAGGAAGTGCTCCATGACAGTCTCATTGGACCAGCAGAGGAAACCGCAGAAGGTAACTACTCCCTATATTACATACTATTTGCCCCAAACACACACACACACACACACACACTTTAATTGTATTAATTATAACTGTAATTCTATTTGATGACTTATGTTAATTGGTTAAAAGTACTCAACATTAAAATATTGTTTTACAGAAATCCAAAGGTCCTACACCATCCAGGATTCAGCAGCTCTCCTGATTCCACCAAGGCTTGAAGTTTCAGCATTACAATGGACAACACTCACTCGCTATCCTTCAACTTCCTCATTTATCAGAGGCACCACAGTGGAGTGAATCACCAACTAATCTGCCCTTTCCAGCCACAACCCAGCACTTGGAAACACCCATATACTCTCTCATAGATCTACACACATTCACTCACTATGGCCAATTCACCTATACCGTACACATGCTTTTGGACTGTGGGGTCAACCGGAGCACCCAGAGGAAACCCACATGAACACTGGGAGAACTTGCAAACTCCACACAGAAATGACAACTGGCCCAGTCGGGACTCGAACCAGTGACCTGCTTGCTGTGAGGTGACAGTTCTAACCAGTGAGCCACTGTGCCACCCATGGACAAAACTATTTACCTTATAAGAGAGGCTGACAGACATGGACATGCTACAGGTTGTGGAATGGCTGTTTGCAGTGTTTTGTCTAATCATTTTGCAATGTTTTAGTAATGTTTTTTTATTAAATTATGTATAAAAATGGATGTTGTGATGACCAATACATGCAGGTACCATCCACTTTTTGAAATTGTAGTGTTATTTAATAGATGTTT
>CAIGQQ010031640.1:0-24096 GCA_903798035.1 Danio albolineatus
TGTGTGTGTGTGTGTGTGTGTGTGTGTGTGTGTGTGTGTGTGTGTGTTAACCAGCAATCTCTGGCTGTAGATCACTGGTCATCGTGACAGTCGCTGGTTCGAGGCTGGGTCAGTAGGCATTTCTGTGTAGAGTTTCCTCTGGATGCTTTAATTTTCCCCACAGTCTAAGAATATATGGTATAGGTGAGTTGAAGAAACTAAATTGGCCATAGTGTATGAGTGTGAATGCAAGAGTGTATGTGTGCGGCTGGAAGGGCATCTGCTGTGTAAATACGCTAAATAAGTAAGTGGTTCATTACACTGTGGTGACTCCAGATTAATAAAGGGACTAAGCTGAAAAGAAAATGAATGAATTCTTGTGAATTTGGCACGTTTCTGACAATATGAAAAAAAAAAAAACTAAATACAAAAAAAATAATAATAAAAAATCAGTTTGAAGCAGCAGGTGTGAACAGAAATGCGTCTCCCTCATCCACTTGTGATGAAACCAAACAAAGTGCATCTTAAACCAGTTTTAAACAGAGGTTTGCATTCACTCACACCAATCTTATATCATTCTTAGATGTCCTTTATTTGCACATTTTTAATTTTAAGATTGGGAAACCTGGACTGAACATTATGAGTGGATTTCCACACCTGTGCTCATGCCAAAGGTGAGACTGAAGCCTGATGGCAGAGTGGCCATTACAGTGGAGGCGACAGTAAGGCAAGGAAAGCCTGGAAATGTGAAGTGACAAAGGGTGCCCTTTGTGTGTGAACTGATGGGGTGGAGGGCTGACAAGGTGCTCCCTCTAGGGGTTAACCTTCCAGCCTGGATCAACTGCGAAATCTAGGTCAGAAAAAAGAGGGGGAGGGTGTGTTACAGGGAGAGCTCAGAGCAAAGAGGGAAACTGTGATTAAGATGAGGCTGAGTAGGACATAAAGCAAATGTTAAGCTTTTGGTTTGCCATAAAGGACCTATTTACACCTGGTATTAAGAAGCTTTAGAATCAATCCAAGAGTGAAAGACACTAAATGCAGGAGATTTTTTTTTGAGCTTTTCCACTTTTGACTACTTTCATAGGTAGTTAAAACTACCTTGAACAGTGTAACCATATCGCATTTGTAATGTAAACACTTCCGAATTTCTAATAACAGTTTCATAATATATGTACATTTACTTTTTAATAAATGCCAATGAATAGTTTTGCCATGTTTGGTGTGGTTTTGGGTCTGTCAAAGCAATGAATGAAATGAAAGCTGTTGCTCTCTGCATCATTTTCCATTGTCTTCTTTCTCTAAAAATAATTCTGTTATGGTTTTATAAATACTTTCAGAGAATTTTTATAGAATAATTTCAAACATGGGGCGCCACGGTGGCGTAGTGAGTAACACGTTTGCCTCACAGCAAGAAGGTCGCTGGTTCGAGCCTCAGCTGGGTCAGTTGGCATTTCTGTGTGGAGTTTCCTCCGGGTGCTCCGGTTTCCCCCACAATCCAAAGATATGCAGTAAAGGTGAATTGGGTGAGCTAAATTGTCCGTAGTGTATGTGTGTGAATGAGAATGTATGGATGTTTCCCAGAGATGGGTTGCAGCTGGAAGGGCATCCACTATGTAAAACAAATACTGGATAAGTTGGCGGATCATTCCGCTGTGGCGACCCCGGATTAATAAAGGGACTAAGCCGACAAGAAAATGAATGAATGAATTTCAAATATATATCAAAAGGAAAACAAATGCCAGTTTACAGATTTATAAATCATTTTTTATACTAAAAGTTATATTTTAGATATGCATCTACATTTCTTTAGAAAGCCGCTCTCATTCAGTTCCTATGAATTAGTGCATTTTTTGGTGAAAGTTTGTGAAAGTTTTATTCATTTATTTATTTTCTTTTCAGCTTAGTCCCTTTATTAATCTGGGGTCACCACAGCGAAATGAACCACCAACTTATCCAGCATTTTTTTTTACATAATTCTTACCCAATTCACCTGTACCACATGTCTTTAGACTTGTGGGGGAAACCAAAGCACCTGTAGGAAACCCACATGAACACAGGCAGAACATGCAAACTCCACACAGAAATGCCAGCTGACCCAGCCGAGGCTCAAACCAGCGACTTTCTTGCTGTGAGGTGATCGTGCTACTCACTGCGCCACTGTGACGCCCTGTGAAAGTTTTATTTCTTTTATAAACTTCATAATTTCCCATTATTAATTGTATTTTATGCAAAGCAACGTACTGTACAGGTGATGTAATTTCATTCACCAAAGTGAGTGTTGCTTGATCAGTATTTCTCTGTGTAAATGGCTGATGCCTTGAAAAATTATGCTTCTCACACTCAATTTTATTGTTTTCATATTCAAAAATATTTGTTAAATGAGTCTAAATGTAGACAATAATGTATGTAATAAGACAGTTTAAATGTTAGAACTTAATACAAATAAAATAGACAATGTATTTTTTTTGCTTACATTAAATTCAAAAACTATATTTAATGGGTTTTACTGTTTTATCATTCACTCATTAATTTTTTAGTGTGCAGTATGTGAATTACGCAAACATATTGTACTAGTTAAAACAAGTTGAAAGTGGACAAAAGAAACACCAGGTGTAATAGAAATATATTTCCCTCACTTACTTTCACCTCCTCCTCACAGCCTACAAGTGTCTTTTTGGCCAAATTTACTCCTGGTGAGGAGGAGGTGAAAGATTAGATTGTGAAATGGGTTAACCTTTACCATTACCGACCTATTCGTTTACCAACAGACCACAAATACACAAATTAATATCATAAATGACTTTGCCATGGGTGTGTAGTATCTGTTACACCCATTATAGCTTATATATCATCTATACGGATCATACTGTGAAACCAGATGAGGCAGACGACGAAACAATGCCATTATTAGTTTAAGTGCTCTGTTAGGCATCACTCAGATTGAAGGAAGCCACAGCTGGGTCTCTACACACACAGAGACTATCATCTGGAGCTCACAGCTTCATTACACATGATAGGGATGCATAATAACACTCTTCTCACATTCATCACACAGGTTTTTAAGCGCTGGAGAGATGAAAGGGGAAATGAATTAAATCACTATATGATTAGAATCAGAGTTCATGCTAATAAGCTCCTAATTTTCATTTTGTGAGAAGTAATGACGGCAGGTTTGACGTGAATTTAGAGTAAATAATGACAACAATGCATTTGGCTGAACTTTTCCTTTAAATGATTAGCATGAGTTGGATTTAAAGGAGGTAGTTCCGCTCTCCTAAATGTGAAAATGCTTCAATTATTGACTCGTTCTGTCATTATTTAGTATCAAAATCTTGACACTTGTTTTTAGGTTTTATTTCATTATTCATAATTCATTTCATGTCCATTATCTTTCATATTTAACTAATAAAATAAAAATAAAAAATACACCTTCTGCAATACAATTAAGTTTATCAAAAACACCCTTTTTCTGCTAGAAACACCACATGCTATATGTAGCCACTCTTTATATTTAATTATAAAGGACTTTCCTTGCTTAGATAACATGCATGCATCTTATTCCATCAAAGTTAATGACTAATGCAGTGGCTGCAATAAATATAAACCCACAGTCAAAATTTGGTGGTTTTTGGAATGACTTGTTGACCTTCAGGTACAAGCAAGCAGCTATTGGAATCTTTTTGGCTCGAGACTTGCGGTTTCATTCACTTTCATTGGTTTTGAGACGTTAAAAATGGTGCGCAAGCAATTTGACCGTTTTCTGCTGTTTATTATTCCTAGTCATTTCTCCTATAGGCAACTGAATTTGAAGTATACCAAAACAATCACAAAAACGAGCGCGCTTCCACAATGAAGAATGTCAATAGTGAGAGGGGAAAATATCTATATCATTCAATTGAATGTGTAAAAATTCCCAAAAGTGTTTGTATTGAAAGGGTGGCACGGTGGCTCAATAGTTAGCACTGTCGCCTCACAACAAGAAGATCGCCGGTTGCCCCGGCTGGGTCTGTTGGCGTTTCTGTGTGGAGTTTGCATGATCTCTGCATGTTTGCGTGGCTTTTCTCCATGTGCTCCGTTTTACTGTGCAAAGACATTCGAGTAAATTGAAATAGGTTCATTGGCCATAGCGTATGTGTGTGAATGTGAGAGTGCATGGGTGTTTCCCAGTACTGGGTTTTGGCTGGAAGGGCTTCTGCTGCGTAAAAGATAAGCTGGATAAGTGGGCAGTTAATTCCACTGTGGCAACCCCTGATAAATAAAAGGACTAAGCCGAAGGAAAATGAATGAATAAATATTCTTATTGACATTCACAAATCTATAATAAGGACTGGGCTACTGGTGTGTTCTTTGGTGTGCTGTTTGGCAAATTTTCACAGCTAAAATTTTAGTAGGAAGCCACAGATGATGGTCACATGAATTTGCAGGTTTGTGCAAAAGAAAGAGGTATGATTATGACTGTTGTTTGACGAGGGGCGTCACGGTGGCGCAGTGGGTAGCAAAATCGCCTGGGTCAGTTGGCATTTCTGTGTGGAGTTTGCATGTTCTCCCTGTGGTCGCGTGGGTATTCTCTGGGTGCTCCGGTTTCCCCCACAAGTCTAAAGACGTGCTATAGGTGAATTGGGTAAGCTAAATTGTCAGTTGTGTGTGTGTGTGTGAATGAGTGTGTATGGATGTTTCCCAGTGATGGGTTGCAGCTGAAAGGGCATCCGCTGCGTAAAACATTTGCAGAATTTTTTGTTTGCAAGATTTTGTTTTGCCTGCAAAAATTCACTGATGTTGCTGCTCCAACTTCACTACTGAAAGCGAATGGTTTCTCACACAAAACTATTAAACAGGGGTGCGTTTTCCCAAACAATGGTTTAACTTTCTGCTTGATTACCATAGTCTGAAAAATTAACAAGCTTATTATGACTTTCTTAAATGTGTCGCACAATCCTTGTTTAAACCAGGTTGGTTAAAACTGTCATTAGTGACGTCACACAGATGGTGAAGTGTTCACAAGACCACTGTGCTGTGCTCTCTACAGTATGTTGTGCTCTGCCGTGCTGCTAATGTACTGTATAAACTCTGGGTGTACCCGCACTGTCTTCATATAGAGGAAGTTGTGCATGGGCATCAGTGCAGTGCTCATGAATGTGTGACCTGAAATAACACTCAGGAGAAGAAACTGTTGAATAAAGTCATATTTTTTTATTTATTTGCGCACAAAAGTATTCTAATGGCTTCATTACAATTTTACAGTTGAACCAGCAAAGATGTTGCTGAACACAAAAACTGTGTTTTTGGTAACTTTGTTGAACTTTAAGAGACAGAGCTCTTGGATTTCCTCTACAAAATTCTTAATTTATGCTCTGAAGATGAATGAAGCTCTCAGGGGTTTGGAGTGACATGAGGTTGAATAATTAATGACAAAATCTCAATTATTAGATGAACTAAAGCATTGAGGGGAATGAACGTTCTCAGAAATATTTGCTATTCTGTAAATTAAAAGTAATGAAAATGTTAATGTTATTTAACTGAAGAAAATATGAACCTACATCACAACATTTTGAGGTGTCTAAATATTTTTTTGGGGTAAACTATTTGTTTAGGCATACATTTTGACAGAATACTAGTGACATTCTACAAACCTCTGTTCACAAAAAATGTAGAAAGTATGTAAATGTAATGTAAATTAATGGACTGACCTGCTCTAAAAACACTATTATAAACTATGATAATGCAAATGAACCGAGTGTCAATCTTCAGCCCCTTTATTTAGTTAATATTACTTTTGATTTACTGCTATTGTGAACTCACAAACTCTGATTTGGGAACCTTAATTCCTTAAAGCACACATATATCCAGTTTACATACAGCAATCTTGTTGAAAGAGAAAATGATGTGCATCTTCAACAGGTTCTACCAAGACTTCTGTTGCCAAGGGGCCACAAACTCCAGCACGGGTGCGTTCTGGGCATTTAATTTTGATGATGATCATTGTTGTGGTTTACCTCTTGGTAATTTGTCCACGGCCTCCACTAGCATTTTAGCACAAACTGACCCTTACGTTCCATTAATTAAAATTAGCATCCATCCCCTTAGCATTGACTTGTTACGTCAGATAGAATCAACTTTGTGTCAGCGGGCCTGAGGGTCTCTGGCCTTAACGAGCCCAAGATCCTAATTAGGCACAGAAGAAATGAAGGGGGGCAGAGGGCCAGAGAGGGTCCTGCTGGGATGAGCATGGCCACGGGGTGCGCGGTATTTATATTTCACGCACCTATGGTACACATGGTGTGGGTGAGACCAGAATGGAAGTGGACCCAGGCAGCGCCTCACACCCCAGCCATCACAACCACTATCAGTCCAAATGGAGGACAAGAGCGAAAGAGAGACGAGAGAGAGAGAACAGTTTTTTTTTTAATAATTGTGAACAAAGACCAAAAAACCAAAACATTGAGGACAGAGAGGAAGTGAGAACAAACATGCGTAGAAAAATAGACAAACTGAAGAGAATAGACATCAGTACGGTTAGTATAGATATCAGTGTGGCTACGTAGAGGAAACTTTTTTAGTTGCTTCCTTAATTTGTGGTGCATTCATGACTCGTTAATGGTAAAAAATCAAGATGATATCATAGTTTCAATCCAAAATGAGAATGTACTCCTTATTTACTTACAGTCCTTATCACAAGTTTCACCGACTTTCTTGTGGAACAGTAAAGAGATCTTCTGCTACGAATGCTATCACTTGATTAGGCATTATCAGTGGTTGTCAGCTGATACATATGGGCCAGGGTATTCCGCACCTACTACTTTCCCTTTAATTGTATTTTATTAACGTCTACCCCTACCCCTACTCCAACCCTAAACCCAACAGCCACAGTACTGTAAAAACAGATCTGGATCTGGAGTCTTCTCTATTATAGCTGATTAACCATGTAGATGGATGATAACATCCTTCTGAGCCTACTACAGTAGTAGACGCAGATAGTGGCCCATATCTATCAGCTGATAACCATTGATAACACCCATTCAACCAGTGATAACATTCAAAGCGGGTGAGGAGATGTTTTAAAAACCTCAATTCTAAAATGAAAATAGATGAGGATCATGTATTTTGTATGTATGTATGTATGTATGTATGTATGTATGCATTTTCTATATTTCTTTTTCATTTTTACTCAATGGTTATTCATAACTTATTTTATACAGTGCTCAGTCGATCAACTTAGTGAAGTCTAGGACTTCTAGAGGTCTCCATGACCCTGGACCAGGCAGTATCCTGAACTGATGCAAAGGTGGTCAAGGAGGGGCGCAGAGCATGAGACTGATTCCTGAAAGACCCAGTGACAAACAAGTCTCCGCATTAATCTTGTGGGCCAGCCTAAACACCTGTCGGTGACTTACCTGCACCTTCTCCAGAATGGACGTCCAGCATTCTCCAGCCCCCGGCACCTAGACTGCAGCTCTGCACAAGAACTTTGACCAGAGGAGAAATCTCGAGGTTTTTTCCTTCACTTTCGTCAATTGGTGAAGTTTTGTTTTTTGCCACTGTCGCCACTGGCATGCTTGGTTTGGGACTTGTGGAGCTGCGCATCAATAGATTTTCTCTTCAGCGTTGCTCAGCAGTGAAATTAAACCTAACTGAACTGAACTAAACTTAAACTCTGAAAACTGAACTGACACAGTTTCAATTTACTCTATGTTAAGCTGGTTTGACACATTCTAACAATCTGTACATACATTATAACATCCAGATCGTTGGACTGACTGCATCTCTGTTTAATGTTATCATCTTCTTTTTTTTATATTTATTCTGTGTTGTCACTTGTCACTTTATGTACACTGGAAGCTTTTGTAGCCAAAGCAAATTCCTTGTGTGTGTGAAGCACACTTGGCAATAAAAGTGATTCTGATTCTGATTCTACATTGTAAAAGCACTATAGAAATAAAGATTAATTAAATTGAAAACAAGAATGGGTGTTTCAATAGTTTTATACACTTCATAAACCACTTTGATCCACTTCAAATCTTTACTATACTGTTGTATTCAACAGTTTGAGTATGCTTTTGAAAGAAGCTTTTACATTAGCCTACAAAAATGTGCAGTGAGTTGTCTATTTTTTTTTTACAGATATATTTCTTAGACATACAGTAGCCTGTAATTTTAATTTTAATTTATCTTGGATTAAGTGCACAGAGACAACAAAAAGCAAACAAGTTGGCTTAGAAAATATAACATATTATTTATTTTTTCCATTTTTGCCTTTTAGCTTATTCAGTTGTGTAAAATGCTTCGTTCTTCTTTGGCGTCTCGTTCATTATTCATTGCGCTCCAGCAGCATCTCATCTCTTTGTTTATCAGTATCTGTGACGGTGACTGAGGCCTGTAATGTGTTCGTGTCACCTCATCTTTTGATTCGAGTACACAAGTGTTCACTCTGAATGTGACAGATCCTTTTGGTGATGCGGTTTCCTCCAACACGAGCAGACGGAGAATATGAGGCCGGGACCCGAAAAGACACATGTCAGTAACACGAGGGCTGATGGGCTCGGACACCGGTAGATGTTAAACCTGTGTGAAGCTCTCGTGATGTACGGAGGCTGAGGGTCTGCACATCGCAACTGACAGTGGGAGACGCGTCCACTTCGGGCGGCTGGTGGCTGCTGACTCGACCGGGCATGTCGGACGCAGACATGTGACAGTGACATGTCTTGTTCAGAGGATGGAAAGTGAAGTTTTAACCACCCTATTTCTTCTGAACTCTCACCCTTCACCCTCAAGTCTGTTTTCTGCAGCACTTTAATTATCTTTCCTGTTTCGTTTTATTTTTCACTTCCTGCCCTAGCTCAGTCTCAACTCTGACTCATTCTGACTTGTTCTATGAAGTTCGTTTCATTAATTAAATGCTTTTATTACAACAGAACAGTTATTACAATTTTTTTAAGTTGTCAATTAAAGTTAAAATATTTGCTATTGGCATTAAATTAGTATTTTATAATGACCATTTACGAATATATTTGAGTTAAAAACACATTTAAAGCTCATTTGTCCAATTGGGCTTTTAGGAATTCTATAAATATTAAAAGATTGTACTGATTGTTTACTAAATTAAAACAAATGGATAAGATGGAATAGTCCTATTACATAATTATCAATCCATCCGTCCGTGACGTCCATTCATCCATCCAGCCATCCATCCATCCAGCCATCCATCCATCCATCCATCCATGCATCCATTCAAGCATCCATTTAAGCATCCGTCATCCATCCATCCATCCATCCATCCATCCATCCATCCATCCATCCATCCATCCATCCATAAGGTGTGTGTGTGTGTGTGTGTGTGTGTGTGTGTGTGTGTGTGTGTGTATTTATAAAGGTATATGCACTCTCAGAAATAAAGGTACAGCAGCTGTCACCAGGGCAGTCCCTTTTCTAAAGGTAGGCTACATATTTGTACCTGAAGGGTCCATAATGGGACCTCAAAGGTACTTTTTAGGTACATTTAGGCACTAATAGGCAACTTTGAGGTACCACTGTGGAGTCTGGGTACAAATATGTGACAAATAAGTGACAGGTCCTGTACCTTTATTTCTGAGAGTGTACGACACAATTATCATTACATTATTATTATAGCGATTATAGCATATTTGTATTAAAATATAAACATTAAAAGATTAAACATATTAGATGTTGTGCCACATTTTGTATTTTGCATTGTAAATCATCATACTGATTGTTTGCAGCTTCTATTTTACACTGTATTTTATTATACACTACAGATTTGTCATTTTTCCATGAATTTGATTAAATAATTATGTTTGTTAACTTATTAGAAAAATTAAACCCACCAAGATAAACTAAATATGTTTTGACTTACAGATTTACAGTAGTTGTAATATTCGTATCAATAAAGTTACAATATTGCCCTAATATTTTTTCATGTTTGCCCTTTTACTTTTATAGTAATTTAACATATAAACAGTTTTCACAAAAAAGATTTCACTTATACACTTGTACAGTTTTTCTTGCAGTTTTACATTTTTGAGTTGAATCAAATTAACTTTCTTAAGTCATTTAAACTTATATCAATCAAACTGTCAAAATATTAAGTTAAACTTTTCATAACCTAAAAAAAAATTAGTTGAAACTTGATTAACCTATTAAAATAAGTTAAATTAACATACAGTATAAACATTTGCTGTCATGACTTGTTGATGTAATTTTTTTTACAGTGTATTAAATCATTATTATGAAGTGAAACTATTTTTACTCAGAAATGTCAAGTGAATTATAACTGTCTTATAACTGTCACATTATTTTCAACTAAGTAAAATAGTTTGTTAGTGCGTATGCACAAATAAAAAAATATGTTAGTCATTTGGTGTTCCAGTTTGGTTGGTTGTAGTGAGTAATAAGTGCGATGGAACATAGCCTGTCCACTCAGTCATTCTGAAGATTCATCTGTCAATAAACAACCCTGGAAAGTGGGCGAAGAAGCAAAGAGTGGGAAGCTGTCGTGTTAGAGACCCCGCTGGTTGGGTGGAGATGCAGAAAATTACCTCTTGTGGTTTTACCCCCACAATAGCATATCCATCAGACCCTTACTCAGTTTTTCCAGAAATAAGCCCACACTTACCGTTAACTGGCCAGCACCACCTCCAGAGATCCATTTAAACGATTAGAGACTTAAAAAAATTGCTGACTTTTTATAGGCAAATCAGATACAAAATCGACCTTCATGTACCTGTCTTCGAATGACAGGTGAGAAATAAATCAGATGAAAATATTAGCTTACACCCAGAGGTGTGTAAAAGAAAGTGTGAAAAATGGAAGGAAGTGTGTGATTGATTGATTGATGAGTGTGGAAGGAAACTGAGAGCTAAGAGTGTTACATGCTGAATTTGAGTATTTTACTTATGTTTAACCCTAAATGGATGAAATGGAGGGAAATAATTAGAAACATTTTTAAAGCCTAATGAGAAATTGTTTAATAATGTGTGTGTGTTTTATATTTATTTATGTTATATGAATATATTTATGTTAATAATTTTTTATAAATATATTTTATCATAATATTCGATAATTCCTTCATTTTCCTAAGGCTTAGTCCCTTATTTATCAGGGGTCGCCACCACGGAATGAACTGCCAACTACTATCATATGTTTTACGCAGCGGATGCCCTCCCAGCTGCAATCCAGTATTGGGAAACACCCATACACTGTCACATTCACACACAAACTCATACACTATGGACAATTTAGTTCATCCAATACACTTATACTACATGTCTTTGGTCTGTGGGGGAAACTGGAGCACCCGGGGAAAACCCAATCGAAAACGGGGAGAACATGCGAACAACACACAGAAGTGCCAATCGGCCCAGCCGGGACTTGAACCAGTGACCTTCTTGCTGTGAGGCGATAGTGCTAACCACTAAGCCACCGTGCTGCTCTATTTTATTATTATAGATTACAATAATACAATAAAATAAATAATTTATTTAAAGTATTAACATTTAAACATTAAATGATTAAACTGATTGTTTACATATAAAATACAAATTATATAATTCAATTCAGATATTTAGATATAGTTTAAATAATTTAGTTTATTATTATAATTTAGAATAATTGAAAAAAATATAAGAAATATAAAAAAAATGTTTGTAAATAATAAGTTAAGAAACGTCTGTCTGTCTGAATAATTCTTTAAAAATATGTTGTGTACACAAGAATATTACATTATTTAATATTAAAGTTAATCGTTTGAGAAATATGTCATTCATAATACTAAGTAATAAAATAAATACAGTTGTGTATTAATATTAAAAACACTAGTGATAAAGAAATTCTTTAAATATTAAATAGTTCAAATGTGTGTGTGTGCACCCATGTGTGTTTTTTGGCACGTGTTACAGCCTGAACGACTGCTTCAGGACCTCCTGTTTGGCAGGCAGATCTCTCAATATAAGTGCTCTAATTGCTCAGAAAATGATATGCAATGCTGATTTTATCTGACATGGCCTGGCAGTGCAGTGACTTTGCGATGCCTCCCCGTGTTTGAGCTCTCGCTCTCCAGATCGTCTGCTCTGCCGTGTCTTTCCCTGGTGACCGCAGCCATGCCCCTGGTGACCGCCTGCTGCCCTCTTCTTGTTGAAGCTGTCGAGTGCTGAAATGTCCCAAAGTTCAATCTTGTCATGCTCAGGCATCGCTTTCTGCCAGCCTCTATCCATCAAGCGAGCTGTTTGTGAACCATTATGATATGTGTGTGTGTGTGTGTGACGTTTATGTGTGTGTGTGTGATGTGTTCATCGCTTCATTCCTGAACACAAAAACAGCTGCTTCTTCCACCTGCTAACTGCAAACAGATCAGTGATTTTAAACTTGTATTTCTGTATTAACATTCAAATCAAAACTGTCAATTCTGTTGAAAAAAAAATTATAATGCAAACAGAACACATTATTAATTAATATAGTTGTAAGCTCTTGTAATCTTTGATCAAAATAACTTGCCTTCTTTCTCGCAACAACCTGGATTAGTGCAGTAGAACAATTACAACAATTAATTTATGGATGTAAAAACAATTTTTTTCGTAGGTAAATTCAAGAGTTCACACTTTAGCTGATGATTGATTATAAAGTTTGTTTGCCATGCTGTCCTGGGAGAGAGCTCTGAGCTCGTAAGATCCTCGAGCCCGGGGCTCCCTCCCATTTGCAAGGCGAGAAGAGAGTTTCAGCTCAGGTAGATCTCAAGAACTCCCCTGCGGGTAGCTAATGAACGGATAGTGATTGCTATGAAAAGATAAGGAGCATGTCTATGGTGCCGATTTGTATTAGTCAATTAACTTAAGTTGCATGTTTTTGGACGGTGGGAGGAAACCGGGGAACCCGGGGGAAACCCACGTGAGCACTTGTAAACTTAACACAGAAACATCAGCTGGCTTGGTAAGGACTAGAACCAGTGACTTTTCTTGATGTGAGGCAACAGTGCTAACCACTGGGCAACTGTGCCACCCATCTAGGAATGGAGGAGTAGGGGTGGAAGGGGGGATTCTTCAAAATGAAGATGTCTGTGATATGGAGCTTAGGGTATATATAGTGGCTTAGGACTCATCTGATTGGTGAATCATAAATTGAATAATGCGGGACCAGCTGCAAGCAGTCATCTGCACGTGATCCTCTCGAAAATTAGTTTAGAAATAAACTTCACTTGATTTTTAATGAAACTGCTAAACGTTTCCCAGTACTGGGTTGTGGCTGGAAGGGCATCCGCTGTGTAATACGTGCGCTGGATAAGTTAGAGGTTCGTTCCGCTGTGGTGACCTCTGATGAGTAAAGGGACTAAGCCGAAGGAAAATGAATGAATAAATGAATGAATGAATAAAACTGCTAAACATGGAAAGACTAGCCTTTTGTTAGGGTTTAAAATAAAATCTGTATGTTTCTGTTGAAGGCATCTGTCCACGAAACAGTTCAACAAAACGATCATGTTTTTAATTGTTCAAACAATCAAAAGTTTAGTTGAGGAATTTGTATAGAAAACCTCATTAGCCATGATGCTGTGCAGAAAAGTCCACCAGTCGGAGAATTGCAGCGAGCAAAGCTGAAAGAGTTTTAGCTCCGCCCACTAAAACAAAACACTGCAAATAATATATTATTGTGCAATATCTACAAAAAATTGGCCTTAGTGTATGAGTGTGTGTAAATGATTGTGTATGGGTGTTTCCCGGTTGTGGCTGAAAGGGCATCTGCTATGGAAAACATATGTTGGAATAGTTGGTGGTTCATTTCGCTGTGGAGACCCCTAAGAACTGAAGGAAAATATATGAATGAATGTGCAATCCGCTTGGTAAGTGTAACGTCATGTTTCCAGGTCCAGGTGCTGCATCAAACTGTATGGGGAGACTCATCAAATGGTAATAATAAACGTTTTACAAAGAGTTGCATTACTTTCAAAAATTACAATCACAATATGTATATCCATGCCTAATATCTCATGGATGAAAGTGATAAAGTTTTTATAAATTGTTAAAATGTTGGTGTTTGTGATGCAACATGTTCAGAGCATGATTTTATTTAAAATTCAGTGTGTGATATGACTAAAAAGTGATCATAATCGAATATTTTCTCAGTTTAAGTGAGTGGTGGCTTGGACCTGGAAACAGTATGTAAATAAGTAAACATGTCATGACTAGGCCCACACAGAATCTGCGCACGCAGAATTCCGCAGATTTCCTCAGATTTTTAGCCCATCATTGATTTTGTTTATTTTGTGGTGTAAATGTGTGTAAATTTATATTTATTCAGTTTTTAAATTAATTTCAGTAATAATATTGACTAATATTAAAATGTTGATATGATGTATTTACAATACAGTTTGTAAAGTACTATTTGTTTGTCTTTTAGTAGAGATTTTATATGAGAGACTCACTTTGTTTACCAGATAAAGTGGATCTAATTGGATTTGCATTGTAAACATTAAATAACAGTTAAAAAGGTATTACTTTTTATTTCATATTTTAAGATTTTAGTTATGATACTCCCAAAATCATTCCGCATTAATCCGCAGATTTTTAACAAATTACTCCGCAGAAATAGCAAAAAATGTCCGCAGATTCGGTCTGGCCCTAGTAATGACTTACCAAGCGGAAATCTTAAAATACACCTCTGTTTTTCTGTTAGATTTAAAAATTTTGTAGAATTAAATTTAATTATTTTAATACCATTAAATTAATTTTAATAGATTTTCATGTTTCTTTGCTTCTAATATTTTTTTATGTGATTCTCCCTCCAGCTTGTTGATTTAATTTATAGCTTATGAACCTTTAACTAACACATTTTAAAATCCCTAATGGGAAAAAGTGTGTTACTTGAAAAATGTGCAGGAATTTAACAATCCAATCAATCATCAATGGATCAAATCAAGTCCCTCATCCTGAACCTGTTTGAGTTTCTTTTAAACAGAAAAGAAGATATTTTGAAGAATGTTGGAAACTGGTAACCACTGATTTCTTTGTTTCTGTTCAACAGAAGACAGAAACTCAAACAGGTTTGGAATCTTTTTAAGGACAATAAAGTAAAATTTGGCCAAACTATCCCTTTAAAAAATATGTTGCAAACTAATATTGTTTTAGTTTTAAGTCTCTTTTAAAACTGTGAGTTCAAGAGTGTTTTACTTTAAGTACAACACCACACCACCCAGCCATCCCAAAGCAGTGAAATTGAAAAGTGAAACTGAAATTACTTTACACTTTTAGTCATAGGCAAATAATCTCTGAAATCAGTCACCAGGCTTCACTTAAGCTACTCACTCTTAGCAGGAAAACGATTTGCCTCAGAAGTGCTCTCAAGTACCTAAAAGTTCTGCTGGACACACGACCTAAGACTTTGAATGTGTCCAGTTAGGGTCAATCGAATTGATTCTGTTCATCACAATGAATGAATGGCAGCTGCATCCTCAGCCTGGATGAAATGAACTGAAATTGACCCTACCCAATCCTGCAGGGCCTATAGGGATATTTAGGAGGATGTATGCGTATTGTGTGTGCGTATGTGTCTGCACCGGCCCCTGCGGGCTGGGACGTGTCACCCCTTTGTCTCGTCAGCGTTAATCTGAACTTGAGCATCGAGGCGTGGAGCTGTGACAGATCGGCAGACAGCCCTGCCCCCCCTCACGCCTCTGCACCCAGCACCCAATCCATCCCTGCTTAATCTTACATTCATTTCTGGTCAAAAACCAACCAGGCTATGATACCTCACCTGCCCGCCAGGCATCACTGGAACTTCATATTTACACTTTGAAGACAAGCTGTGAGTTATGTTAAGTCTATTTTTTGCCCAAGTCTACATGGAACGTGATTAATAAAGAAACCTGCGAATTCTGATAGTGTGCCACTAAACAGTGTGCATGAAATATTTGTGGCCTTTAGAAGGGACTCCCGACACGTTAGGTCAGATGGTGTTGGAGGATGATGTTATTTGACATTTTTTCCACTTTTGACCTTTCTGCTAATGTTACAGGAGTGTTTCTGCTCAGTTGCAATTCCCGATCAGGCCTGGCGTGATGAGATCGGGGTCGCTAACCTCACTGGCAGGTACTTAACCTTTTCACACCACTGATTACAACACCATGAACTCTGATTTGGAGTAGACCTTGAAGGAAAATGTGCTGTTAATTTACTCAGCCTCAGGTGATTGTAGATGTAGGTGACTTTTTTATCAGTAGAAGGTTAAAGATGATTTTTAGATCTTTGATTCATAAAATGGAAGTCAAAATGTAATGCTACTAACAAACCTGTATACAGTAGAGGTAATAAACAATGATACATTGTGGTCTTATGAAGTGAAACAATCAGTCTGTGCAAGGAACTGAACATAATTTACAACACATTTCTTTTATTGTTTTCAAAACTTTGTTGGCTGTGGATTACAGGTAATAATGCTTTAAATAATGTTGGTATTAATCATGTATTTAACAATAAAATACTCCCAAGTTATGTAGTTATATAGCATTTATAGACTTCATATCATATGAGGGCAGAGGTGCCTAGTCCTGTTCCTGGAGATCTAACTGCAGAGTTTAGCTCCAACCCTGATCAGATACAACTAAACCAACAATGTAGGATCTGAAGGAGCTCTTGGTAATTAAAGAAAGGTGCCTTTGATCATGGTTGCAGCTGAACTCTGCAGGAAGGTAGATCTCCGGGAACAGCATTGGGCACCCCTTATCTACACTCTCAGAAATAAAGGTACGCGAGCTGTCACTGGGATGCTACCTTTTCAAAAGGTACAAATTTGTACTTAAATTGTCCATATTATACCTCAAGGATACATATCAATACCTAAAAAGTACAAAGGTGTTCCTCTTAAAATTTGTAGGTACTAATATATACTTTTGAGGTACCAATAAGGACCGTTTATGTACAAATGTGTACCTTTTAAAATTGTACCACCCTAGTGACAGCTTGCGTACCTTTATTTCTGAGAGTGTAGGGTGACCAGAAGTCCCATTTTTCTCAGAAAATCTCAGTCCGACTCAGCTTTATTATTTAGTGTCCCAATACGCACCCTGTTTTGTCCTTAATTTAATTTTTTGACTTAAAAGTTGTAAGAGTTTCTGAGTGCTAGTAGCATTTTGTTTCTCATAAAAATAATCTAATCAGTAGTAGCCAGCCATGTCATAATATATTTTAAAGAACAAAATTACTGTCCAATACATATAGAGAAAGTTGCACTCAGGGATGGAGTGACCTGCACCACTCAGTGTCAGGCTCAGTGATAGTAGAGAAGAGATGAAGTCAGTGATGACGGTGGGTACTGGTTAATTACTGATAAGAGCAAGATTAAAAAACATGAGATTAAAAGGTATGTTGAAAAAGCTGCTTAACTTCTTGAATTTTTCACTTTTCAAGTTGCAATCAAATAAAGACAGTAAAACTGCTTTAAAACTATACGTCACATAAGTTGTTTTATACCTCAGGGCAGCCCATTTAGTCACCACTACATGTTAATATATTCCACTACCAGAAATCTGGTCATGCTGTTTTAAAAATATTCTCAAAGGTAAACCACTGTTTGCATTTTAATGATGATTAATAAAATCACTAGAACTTACCATTTCTCACTGTGCCTAGAACACACTTTTAAAAAATGAGGGGATCGAGCGGTCCTAAACTCTCTACCAATATACATTAGGCTTTCCCTACTGTTTCTGTGTTAAAGTCCATTTTAAAGACCTATCTATGTTTTTTTGGCTATTAATAATTCTTGATTGCTGTTTTTAATTTTTTTCACTTATTAATTGTTTAACTTTATATATTTTTTTCTTCTCTGTCTTTAGTACCCCTATACAGAACTTTGATCAGCTTCAGTTGTGCTTCAAAAATAAATATTGTATTATATTGTGGGTGACACAGAGGCTTAGTGGTTAGCACAGTTGCCTCAACGCAAGAACGTCGCTGGTTCGAGTCCCAGCTGGGTCAGTTGGCATTTCTGTGTGGAGTTTGTATGTTCTCCTTGTGTTCACGTGGGTTTCCTCCGGGTGTTCCGGTTTCCCCCACAGTCCAAAGACATGCAGTACAGGTGAATTGTATAAACTAAATTGTCCATAGTGTATGTGTGTGAATGAGTGTGTATGGTTGTTTCCCAGTACTGGGTTGCAGCTGGAAGGGCATCCGTTGTGAAAAACATATGCTGGATAAGTTGGCAGTTTATTCCGCTGTGGCGACCCCTGATGAATAAAGCTGAAGAAAAATTAATGAATGAACATATTATATTGTATTGTGGAACTGTACATAATGTTTTACACATGTAAATGTAACACAAATCTGACCTCTTGTATGGGTATTTCTATCACTTTGATTATTATTGTACAAATATGACGTATAGGAATTAATCACACTTTGAATTGTGTGTGTGTGTGTGTGTGTGTGTGTGATTCTAGCCGCCTGACTGGGCAGTTAATGTCAGGCTGATGTGGAGTGACAGTGGGCTCTGTGTCTGGCAGGCCCAGAGTGCGGCCCACCATATTGCCTGGCTCCCCAGGGAGGACAGATCAGCATGCCAGCCTTGCCAGAAAGTGCTAATAGGCGCAACACGTCTTACTTTCACACATTAAGGCGAGCAAAGGGTGACAGATCGGAGCTGTGATACTGCCGCATGGAAAAAAAGGGCTGCGCCACCCGTTTGCCATGCGGCAACAGCTAATGATGAGCTCTGCTAAGTTGCGCTCCATGTCCACCAAGCGCAGAGCTGAAATGAGTGCTGACAGAAAAAACGCCTCAAAACCAGTCACAAGAGAAAATGAAGCCAACTTACAAAAACACCTGGCTGATTGCTAAAAATGGAGATGAAATGCAGATGTATTCCAAAAAGAAATCTAGTGTGAGTGTTTTAGTTAATGCTGTTTTTAGCAGTCAGACTGCGCTGTGAGTCACTCTTTCTGTTAGTGGAAAGAACGTATGGTCACACTTACTGTTTTCTACAGTATGTGTACTAGTAAGTGTGCCACCAACGAGGAAAGGGGGTTTGTGAAAACCCACATAAAATGCAACTTACCACCGCAAACCTAATGAAAAAAACAATGGTTTCTACTGATATTGATTTAATCTGTAGACCTGATCAGTAATCGGCTTGCAGAAAGCAGCTATTCAGGGCTTTTAGGTTCAAAATTGGTGCACAGACTGCGAATACAAAATGACATATTTTGTGGTTGGAACCCTCAAACGTCTTTGATGAGGTCATGTTGTTGGCTGAAAATTGGGGTCAGCTGGGCAAAGGTTTGAGCTTGAAGAAGTTATTTTCATATCAGTGCACCGTGCAATGTTTCCTGCATTATATATAAAATATATGTAACACACTGCAAGTTATGTCTCATTCTGTCTTTGTCTTGTTTTACAAAGCGACATTTTCGACATTTCAACAACAAGCATTTCTTTTTAAAGAAAGTTAATTCATTTTCCTCCTCTGTTTTCCTTCTGTTTAGTTTCTACTGTATGTCAGAGGTTGCCACATTGGAATGAACTGCCAACAAATCCAGCATATGTTTTATTTCCAGCCGCAACCCAGTATTGGGATACACTCATACACAATCATTTATACACACACTTATCCACTACACACAATTTTAGTTTATTTAATTCACCTATACCGCATGTCTTTGGACTGGGGGAAACTGGAGCACCCAAAGAAAACACACACAGACACGGGGAGAACATCCAAACTCCACACAGATATGAAATGACTCGAACCAGCAACCTTCTTGCTGTGATGTGACAGTGGTAAGCACTGAGCCACCATACCGCCATAGATTTTTTAAAATAAATTTTGAAATAAGTATATGCTTAATACAAGAAAAAAAAGGCCAGGATATGAGGTAAGAATGGTAGGGTTATGATTATATAACATATGGTATAAAAAAATTAACTCATGGGTTTTCCCATGAGTTTTTTAATTGCATACATTTTTTAAATTGCATTATAATACCTCTGATAATATTAGATTTTTTTCTCAAGTTATTGACACCCCAAGCACATGAACACCCCAGACAACAGTTAATATTAACTGAAAAAATAAAGTAAAATAAAAGCTTATTTTTAATATTAGCCTATAGCTATAAGAAAAACTTATTTCCTATTTAGTTTACTAAATTACTTGATTTAAAAAAAAAAACGAAATAAATAAAACATATAGACATTTTCTGTTTTATAAGTTATTGCATTAAATAAATTTTGTATAAATTTTTAAAATGTGTGTTTGGACAGATTTGATTTACTTAAAAATCGATTCAAATAATGCAAATAATGTAAATAATAATAATAATAATAATAACGCTCAATACATTTGTGTAAACTATTGCATAATACCTAATTTGCAAATGTTCAAAAACAAGAATATTGTATTATATTCTTGATTTATAGATATTGATATACAGTTGAAATCAGAATTATTAGCCCCTTTTGAATTTGTTCATTCATTAATTCATTTTCAGCTTAGTCTTTTTATTAGTCTGGAGTCGCCACAGCGGAATGAACCTCCAACTTATCCAGCATTTGTTTTACGCAGCGGATGCCCTTCCAGCTGCAACCCATCTCTGGGAAACATCCATACATACTCATTCACACTCATACACTACGGACAATGTAGCTCACCCAATTCACCTATACCACACGTCTTTGGACTAGTGGGGGAAACCGGAGCACCCAAAGGGAGCACCCCACGCAAACACAGGGAGAACATGCAAACTCCATACAGAAATCAGCCAACTGACCCAGCCGAGGCTTGAACCAGCGACCTTCTTGCTGTGAAGCGACAGCACTACCTACTGCGCCACCGTGTCACCCCATTCCTCAAACACTCACAACACTCACCGCACACGGAGGAAACCCACACAACCACGGGAAGAACACGCAAACTCCGCACAGAAATGCCAACGAACCAGCGACCCTCTTGCTGTGAGGCAAACGTGCTACTCACTACACCACCAAGACACCCCCTTTGAATTTGTTTTCTTTTTAAAATATTTTCCAAATGATGTTTAACAGAGCAAGGAAATTTTCACAGTATGTCTGAGAATATTTTTTCTTCAGGAGAAAGTCTTATTTGTTTTATTTTGGCTAGAATAAAAGTAGTTTTAATTTTTTTTTAAACCATTTTAAGGTCAAAATTATTAGCCCCTTTAAGCTATATATTTTTTTATTTAGATCTACAGAACAAACCAATCGTTATACAATAGCTTTCCTAATTACCCCTTCCCGTAAAGTTAACCTAATTAACCTAGTTAACCTTTAAATGTCACTTTTAGCTGTATAGAAGTGTCTTGAAAAAATATCTAGTAAAATATTATGTACTGTCATCATAGCAAAGATAAAATAAATCAGTGATTAGAAATGACTAATTAAAACTATTATGTTTAGAAATGTGTTGAAAAAGTCTTCTCTCCGTTAAACAGAAATTGGGGATATTAATTCAGGGGGGCTAATAATTCCGACTTCAACTGCACTTGAAACTGCCCAAAATATTGAAAGTCACTTTTCGTGCAATGCATAGCAAAAAAAACTATTCACAAAGGAAATATGCAGTTTATTTTGAGCAAGCCAAAAACAAGCCCCCTAAACAAATGAATCTCCTGTTTCCACTGTTGTGAGTAGTTGTGTAATTGAAGTCGAGGGAACATCAGTCATGGATGAATAACTGATCCTGAAAATAATCGACTCAATTATCAATAACAGATGGCTGAATGTTAATAACACACATTATTGTCTTTAACCTTTTTGTGTCATTTTCCAGCGCACAGAATCTCACGAGGCCAAAGGGTTGAAGCAGAGTCACTGTTTGTCTTCATTTGGGTGTAAATCTCCACTAAATGAACTCACACCCTGACAAATGGTACCCTGTTGCCTCTTGCCCTCCTCTTGCCCCTGTGCGTCCCTCTGGCCCAGGGCTGCGCTGTGCCTGCTGAAGCGTTATGGTGTAAGTGTGGTAGTGCGTGTGCCCTCATCAATAGGAGTGAGTTACACAGGTCAGCAGTTCAAACGCAGGTCACAGACTCATGCCTCGCTCCGTCCTGATTGACTCACTGCACAAACACATTCACTTCTGCTCCCCGCTGTTTGATCCATGCTCTGTTTGATGTGTTGGTGTACTATCAGCCTCGTTTTGTTGTACATGCAGAAACATTGAGACGCTGCAGGCGAAAACAGTGTCAGTTTTGACTAAATCTTTGTTAATGTAAACTTTCAAATAGTAAAAATTAAGTTGCAGTAGCTAGAAAAAAATAAGTTGCAGTAACTTTAATGTAAGCTGTGCTAACTATAAAAATTGAGTTATGAGAACTAGAGGAAATAAGTTTTAAATTAAGGTGCAGTAACTAGAAAGAAATAATAAATAAGTAAATAAGAACAAGAACTTTGTAAGAAAGATTTGTTGGGGCAACTGGAAAAATGAAGTTGGAGCAACTAGGAATATTAAGTTGTGTGAACCTGAAAATTAAGTTGCTTTAACTAGAAAAATAAAGTTATGAAAACTATAAAAGGCAAATTGCAGTAACTAGTAAAATTTATTTGCAGTGATTGGAAAAATAAGATACAATAACTAGAACATTTAAGCTGTGCTAACTAGAAAAATTAAGTAATGAGAACCAGAAAAATTAAGCTTAAGAAAGTATTAAATAAGTAAATAAATATGAAAAAGACCATTGTTACTGATAAATTATGTTAGCAAAGTGTCTACAAATGTTAGTAACACAGAATAGAATAGAATAGAATAGAATAGAATAGAATAGAATAGTGTTCCTAATTCCCTTAACAAATGGTTTGATTATGTTAGTGAAAAGTACACAAACACGAATAACATGCAAGTTGAAGATTGTGTAGTGCTAAACCTGAACCATTGTTCATTATTTGCAACAGATTACTATATTTGATAGTTTACATTAACATGTTATAGTTTTGCTGAATAAATATGTTGTTCACTGTAAGGCCATCTAATAAGTAAATTAGCGTATGTGTTGGTAAACATTAATTATTTTTGCTGAAACAAATAAATAAATACATAAAAAATTAATTAATTAATTAATAAGAGAATAAAATAAATAAATAAATAAATAGACATTCTATGTGACGGAAGAAAATAATTAGCTAGACTAATTGAAACCCATTTTGTCTCGTGTGCACCCTGAAAATATTCATAAAGCAGTTATTCTTTACTGTAAATCCTCAGTGTGGCACACGTGGATAGTGCAAGAGCTCGTTTTTCTGATCTTCCTGGCCATCTAGTGGAAAATGTGGGATACACAGGGATACTGAGACGAATGAGCTCATCCAATATCTGTCAGAAACGTGTGATGTTGCTAAAAGTCATGGATGGATACTAACCAAAATGTGGACCCATGGGGACCTTCTGTAGTGAGTATTAATGATGAATAGTGATGGACACTATCGAATACTGATTCACTTTTTTTCTATGTAAATGAGTGAGATTTAAAGTTAATTAGCCGCTAAAGGTAAATGTTTACGAGCAACATGCTAAGCTACTTGCGTTACAAACTATTGTATTTAATCACTACCACATTTAAAGTAACAAGAAATATGCGGTTTATCATATAAAACAAAAGCTATTATGTACAACTAAACATATATAAAGACAAATTAGCTCATAAATCTCGACACATATTCACGTTTATTTGTAGTAAAACAACGGTGAACCATATTTAAGTGGAAAAAATAAGGTCGGTTTGAACTGGTCCCTTTTTGATCTTTGAGCAGGCCAGCTGGCCAGGTTAGAAGTCAGTATACACTTAAAATAAAGGTGTCATGAAGAACCAAAAAGGTGTTTTCACAGTGTCGTACAGTATGGGATGATAACGGTTATCAAGGTTTGGAAAAGACAAGGTTTTAAAACAGCCAAAATTTTCTGCTATACCGTTCCAAAGGTATATTGAATAAATTTTATTTTATTTTTTTGGATGTTTTTAGGGCAACATCTCCAGCAGAAAATATATTCAAAGATGCTGTTTTAAATTGTAAAGAAATCTGTGTTATTGAAACTAATCAAGACTTCACTTGAATTATTTAGCCTGACATGTTTACTGCTCCAAAATATTTTAAATGTTTCTCAAAATAAAATATA
>CAIGQQ010031641.1:0-17444 GCA_903798035.1 Danio albolineatus
TGTGCATTAAAAAAGTTCCATGAATCCCTAAAGTTCCTCATGGAACCGTAAATGCCAATAATAAATGTTATTTTGAAGAGTTAATGAGCAAAATGAGGTAAGGACTACAGTCATGTCTGTAAGTCATTGTTGATGAGACACGGGTGGCAAACCTCATCTCTTGACGCTTACAAATGAGCCTCTTCATAAATTCACCAACTCATTCTTTCTCCACCAGCCTGAGTCATATCTACACACCTCCTGACCTGCTCACAGCTGGCCATTTTCTTAAAGGTGAATAAAATATAAATGCGACGAATAAGAGAACAAATAGTATGTTTTTTTTTCAGGTCCAACTAAAGCCATTTGAAAGCAGCATAAATCATAATTACATGTTGCAACATCGGGCAACATGAGAAGTGCTTTGTGACTGGGAATAGCTGAGAGGCTAACGTGATTCACCTCCCAACGTCAGACCCTTAAATTAGCTCCCGCAGACAGTCTCCCACCAGGAAAAAAGGCGGTGCTGCTAATTAAGTGCACAATAATCAAGTCAAGGCTCCAAACAGAGGAGAAAAATGAAAAGATGGGGCAGTTGCTGTGAAGGTCCACTGTTGTTTCCCACCAATGTGTCCTTTCAAGATATTCTTAAAGCATGATGCAGTCAGCCATCCCACATCGCTTTTCAATACGCAATGCAACTGAGAACAAATAATGTCCAGCTTTTCGAACAACAAACCTTGTTCTAAAGCATTGTGATGTGGCATATTCTTTGTTTTGCTAAATTGCTAAAGAGTTTAGCAGAAAAAAGTATATATAATATTATTACAGAAACATCTTGCAGGATAACATTGTGTCCTCACTGAAACATCAGACTGCACATTATTTTTGTTCACCTGGCAGCTTGTTTCCAGAATTTAAAAATACATTGGTTATGTATCAGAAAAGACATAGTATATTCGTTTGTTTGTAGATATGTTGCTATTTTTTTTATCATATTTATATCTAATATTTTATTTTTATAATACGTTTTGGCTATTACAAGACTGGATATGAAATTTTGTAATATTAATAGCACTAAAATAATACAATAATCATAATGAATACCTTTTTCCCCAACAATTAAAACACTGTAGAAAGTAAAATGTTACACAATGCCATTGTTGGAGTTTAAGTATACTTTTTAACTAATGAGTAATGTTAATTGAGAACATGTACTTAATTAAAATATGTACTGGCAATTTTCTGACATTATTTAAATTAATTAAAAAAGAATACAGAATCTCTAGAAAATACAGAATTAATATAGTACATTGTGCCCTATGTTAATTATTTCTAAGAGTATCATTTCGGATATTGCAAGTGATTAATTTACTGTAACCTAAAATGATGATGTCTAATGAAGTTTTACCAAAAGCATATCTTTTATACTATACATTATTTGATTTTTCATATTATTTTAAAAGGCATTTATGCTTAGTATATTCTCATCATATTATTATTTGTACCATTTATTTTCCATTCTTTAACCATTTAAATGTTAAAAAAAATAAATTTCTAAATGATTTAAGATTTTCAAAGACACCCAGTAATGAAAAACTAAGCTCTAGCAGTTTCGTGCGTGTCATTCCATTCCATCGGAGTTAAATGTTTCATTTATTATCCTGTTGAAAAGGCGCTTCAGCACCTGGAGCTGTCCAGTGCATCGTTACAAATGACCGTCTGCTAAACCACATAACAACAGACAGAAGACCTGCACAAAACATTCACATCACAGCTCGATCATAAATTGCAATCGTTCAAACAACAAAGGCTGTAGTCTTGAACATCTCAGTGCCACGAAACAATTATATTAAGTGAGATTATAGCTATTGCTCTCCACATCAGCTCACTATAATGCGGTCGTGTCTCATTACACAACACAGCAAACCTATGATACCGTCGATATATTTCTCTAAGTTTTCTGGCTTGTATCAGTAGCAACGTATCATAATGTAAACTCTTTCTTTCATAAAGGACAAAAGTGAGTGTCGGAATGTCATCTCGAGCATTATCCTTCATGCACGGGTGCTCTACAGAGAGGAAAAAGTTATTTATAGTGTAGTACGGGACAAACCACATCACCCGCTGCTGTTTCTCCACATAGGTTGGTCATGATATTGGAATCAAATATAAATTTAATAGCTAGACCGCGTGCAATACGCAGACACATATACTGTAATCTCCACGATTTCATATCAGGTTAATAAAATCTTATCAATTACAGCTCAGGTTTTGTTGCATTTGGCGATCTACACTTGCAGCAGCAAAGCGATGCTGATGTCAAACCCGCAAGCGCATCCTTTTGTTTCAGCATTCCAGTGTTTATTCTATTTGTGCAATGCTAAAGATGAATACGGGGTGCATAACGAACACGCAACGCTTCCCGTGTCGCCTTGCGTTGTATTTACACGGACATTTGTAAAGCGCTCTGTAAAACATGGCTGTGCGCTGTTTGCCACTGTAAAGCCCGTAATGATGTAACCCGCACTGCAATACTCCAAGCAAAGCACACAAGCAATATGCATATCCTGTGAATAATAAGAGCACTCACGGTGGTTTGTAGATCCGTCGTCTGCCGTCATGTCTTCAGTGAAGGGCCAGACACTAGAGAAGTGCTGGGGGATGATGAGGCTGATGCTGTTGTTGGTTCAGATGCGCTCAGTGAGGGATCAGAGAGAGAGGAGTTTGAGCGCCACTGCTGAAGATTCAATAGAAAACATCACCGACAACCCTCATGTCCTGCTCAGATGGGCTTTACTTCCTGGTTGTTTCGGGTCCTAGAGAGTCCTGCTTGCGGTGTGGGTAAAAACAATAACATTCGTTTCAAACCATAGTAATTTAACCTGTTATTTTCCATTCAAAACGTTTGTGTTTTTCATTTGACCTAATTAAAGCTAAGTGTGCATATTATTGATAGGCTATACGTAGCTGTAACCCTTCACAATTTAGAAGAAAATAAATATGGTCTGCTTGTTGAAAAAAAAAACTATTACAGGCATGAGAGCAGCAACTGCATATATTCAGTCAACAACATTAATATAAGGAGTATTGCAATTTTAAAGAAAATATAAAAGAATCCATATGCATTCATATTCAATAACAACAAAGATAATCCTCAGCAGAGTAGCCTATTTATTGCATTTCAAATTTTCACCAAATAAACTGTATATATAAGGGGATCCAATGGGGAGCTTGATATAGAACCATTTCCTCAATTAATCTTTCTGTCAGGTCTTACAGGAACTCTTCCTTTCTTCTTGGTGTGAAACATATCGAAATAATCTACACCATGGTGCTTCAGACTCCAGTCTGTTGACCCCCAGGGGGCCTCATGGGGGCTGCTTGGTGGTTTGTAGAAATGTTTACACACACACTCAAAACATTTTATAAATCAATTATAAAATAAAAAGTAGATCAAAACTTTATGAAAATAAAAATACATCAGCATAAATCCAACTTTTTTCCATTTACTTGAATTTTGAATTAGAATTTATTGAATGGGATAGCCCCTTGAGATGAATCATCTCATTTTCAAGGGGGTCCCTAAACAGTTTATAAATCAAAGAGTACAACACGTCATAACAAACATACAACGAACAAAACAAACAAACAAAACAAACAAACAAACAGACAAACAAACAAGCAGCACACTTCACCTGAAACACTTCCCACAGTTTAAAGCCTAAATAAACAAAAACATAAGTACAAACAATTTCATATAAAAATAAATAGTAAACATTTAAATTGGAGCCAATATTAATAACATTCACAAGTTGTTTCCAAAAAAGAAAATAAATCGGCCCTGAAAAGACGAAATGATGTAATTGATCTAAAAAAGGAAGGGAGATTGTTCCAATCGGAAGGAGCTTTGTATCGAAAGGACCTACGGCCGCTTTCTGTTACAAATTCTAGGAACAAAAAAAATATTCTGATGCATATGACGAAGCGAATATGATGAGGTAAATGGAACAAAAAACTGCTTTAAATAAGAGGGAAAAGTAAAATAAACACATTTCAAAAGAAACAAATACCAATGATACTGTCTGTGGAACTTGTTTTGAAGCAAACTAGGAGTTTCATATAATATGCAATGATGGGTTCTATGGGGACATCTTAACACAAATCTACACAACGAATTGGAGACAATATTTAAAGGTTTTAAATTAATATCAGCGGTGTTGTGATAAATAATATAAGCATAATCAATTGTAGGACAAATTCATTAAGTAATTAATTTACTTTGTGTATATTATAACACATTAAGACAGAATTGTGACAGAAATTCTCTAGCTTTTAAAAATATACATGTTTTTGGATGATAAAGAAATGTGGATTTATTTGTAACTTCAATAGATTTATTGTGAGTTCAATTGATTCTGTGGATTCGGGTATATTTGTTATGAAAACAGCTATTGAATAGGAATGGTCTGAAAGCGAGCCTGACATTTGGCTCGAAGCTGTTCCATTCAAAGAGGGCACAAAACAGCACATCAATGGCCCTTGTCTGACCATGAGGGAAATTTCCACTGGGCATGTTTTATTCTCTCCAGGCTCCCAGGTCTTAATGCTTTGGAGTTAACACCCCCAATGTTTATAGGAAAATTACAACTTGTCTGAGCCATGGGTTTTAAAACTATGGGTTCAAATAAACTGTTTTAACAACCTTTGTTTTATTACAATGATAAAATTATTTTATTTCCCCAAACAAATGGAATGTCATTCCATGAAAAATGCTTCTAAACAATGCAAATTCCTCAGATCTGCTTGTAACAAAAGCAGAACCATTTATGGTGCAAGACAGAACCTTTTTTCTTAAGGTTCCATAAAGAACAATGTTAGAAAGTTCTATATCTTAATGGTGTTTTTAATATAAAAAAATACATTTTATTCAATATTAGTGTAGTCATTTCAATAGTATAGTGTTATTTTTATTTTTTATATATTATTTATTTGTGGCTGAGAGTATCCGCCACATAAAACATGCCAGTGTAATTGGTGGATCATTCCGATGTACCGACCCCAGATAAATCAGGGACTGCGCCGAAGGATACTGATTAGTTACTATTAAGAATATTATTTATTAATATCTGTCATTCATTAGTTTATCAATTTGTTCTTAAATCCTATAGTCTCTGTAATATTGATGTGAATTTTGAGCAAAAATGACAATGCTATAACAACATTATAAGCTGAATACCTTGGTAAATGGCAATTGACACTGAACAAGAATAATAAACCAGTAAAAGCCAAGCAGAAAGACAACTTTATGTGATGAAGCCCAAAATGTATATTTTGGTGTAATTTTCCATTTGTTCATGTAAAAACAAATACCAAAAATGTGAGGTAGCCGTCACCCATATTCTGTAAACTAAAACACACACACACAAATATACATATCATATATGATATATATATATCATTTATTAGTACAGAAATCCAGTTTGATAGTAAAAATGTATAGAGATTTAAATTAATGTATGGACAATTCTAAATAGAAATGTTTAATAGTGAAAGGTATAAAAACAATATAAAACTGACCACACGGTGGCGCCGTTGACCACTTGCTAAAATGGAGCTTTAATGTTTGAACATATGGGAAACGCTATCCGTAATTATTTAATCATGGAAATTGCCACTACGTGTTGATTTATCTGGGTCTCCTATGTGGAAAATCGCTTCCAAACCCCCACATTGTAATAAAATGGTTGCCTTAAATTTTAAACTGAATCAAATTAACCTTATGAGTCCATTAAATTTATATTACGTTAACCTGACTTAAAACGACTTGTGTAATTTAAAAAATTAAGTTAAAACATGACTAACTTAGTTTAATACGTTGCTAAGAACTAAAAACACATGTTGTCATGACTAATTGATCATATAATTTTTTACAGTGCAAAATTATATCAAACGCATATGGGAATCTGCTGATCAATCTCAGTTTATTTATTTTTAAAGATGCTCAATTTAAGATGTGTCAAATTTTGCCATACGTCTATGGTCATAGCCCATTAAGAATGGCAAATCTCTGGTTTACTCAGCCGACAGCTGCCTCGAAAGAAAGAGTGAAATATGCATGACTGTCTTGTTTCTTATGGAGACTGTCCTGCTTATGCAAGAATAGATTTGGCCTGGTAGATTTCACAGAACATACAGTAAAGTAAGTGTCCTCAACCACACCTTTATCATTCAAAACAGTAAACCTTAATCATAAAAATATATATAATTTATGTCATGGATTTGTCCTTGTATGTTCTGAAAGAAAAACAGGTGGAGTAAAAATATTTTTCATTGTTTTGTGTGTACTTTTGGAGCCACATATTTTCATAATTATTCTAAGAGTTGTTTTCTATATTATCCTAATTTTGTAATGAAAATTTTAATTTTTCTCAGTGAAATTCATTTATTATACATGCTTGCAGAACTTAGTTTATCTACTAATTGTATTAAACTTTGCATAAAAGAGATTTTTACAATGTGCCAAAAATAAGAATACATTATTATTATTGCTACATTATTATCAACACGATACCTTCATTCTGATATGATCATTAGCTTAGGATGTAGAAAAACAAATGTGATTCTCCCGTTCAGAAATCACACACTGCTCAAGCATTACACACACGTGTTTATGTAGTGCTGAATGATTATATTTATAGGGTCATGAGCAGCATATGGCCCTGCCTCCAAATTCTATTGGCCAGATCTGGATCGGTAATATGAATCTCGGGTTCTGATTGGCTGTTGGGTGTGCTTGGAAAAACAGCTGCCTCCCAGACCTTCATATACATCGCAGTGCATGCAATGTAAACATCATAGCTATTGATAAACTGGATTTCTGCAGCTGCTATTACTGATCTCTACCCAGCCAGAGAAATGAAGTTCGTCAGGTTTATAATGAAGAATGCTGCGCTGGCCAATGTGCCTCATCACATCGAACACTTCTCCAAATTTTCACCTTCTCCACTTTCAATGAAACAGTTTCTTGATTTCGGTGAGTATACTTTATCTACTTTGTTCTTTTGGTCGGGTATGAAACCGTATGCTATGAAGAAATAGCTTCATATCACGAGTATAACGCTGCCAATGAAAGTGGTCGTGTAACGTCAGTTGCAGTTGTATCCCTTCATATTATTTTCTCTATTGTCCTCAATTACGTTTGTCCTTTGTAACGTTAGCTGCTGTGCACGGGTTTAGTGTGATTAACATTTGATTTACAATTATTATGTGCTGCTTTACCAGCGTTGTGTAGTAATGAAGAACAATGTGTACCTTTGATTCGGATCTTTTCGATAAACTGAACTGATTCAATGATTCAATCTGAATTTGTTTACGACTCTTTAACGGTGCACTCACAAAGCGGACAGAATCACGAACTCCGTAATTTGAAACTGATTTAAGCATATATTAACACAAGCTTGCTGTAATAGTTGAATAGCAGGTGACACAAATAAAGAGCAACAGATTTGTTTTTTGACATGACTGTATTTTAGTGCGAAAATCAGGCAGAAATACATTCCTTTTTTAATTTACCTTTATCATGGATGCAGCTGCGACACAAAATAAATTATTAAACATTCTTAATAAGACATTTTTTTATCAAAGAAGTAGTTTTCTGTTTTTAAATGTTTAAAAAACATCAAATACTACATGATTAAACCTGTTCTTTGGAACGAACTGTTCAAAAGAACCGATTCGTTGAAATGACTCACGAATCCAGTCACTACTGTTCATACGAGCAAAGTGTTGCGTCATTTTACAGCTGCTGTCTTTGTTCTGCACCACTCCAATGTTTTAGCATTTCTATTCGCATTATTTGTGTATATCTTTGAGTCCTGAACATAAACACTTCATTAATGTTTATATCTCTATCACGTTGACCAGCGTGTCATGTTTATTGTTTTACGTGTTTCTTTCTTCCAGGCTCTACCAATGCATGCGAGAAAACTTCTTTTGTTTTCCTGAGGCAAGAGTTGCCCGTTCGTCTGTCAAACATCATGAAAGAAATCAACTTGCTCCCCAAAAGATTACTCACCACACCTTCTGTACAAATGGTACATAGCTGGTGAGTTCAGTTGCACAACGTTTTACTACACATATAAACCAATCCATCTCGATTGCTGCAATTTTAAAGACGATTATGGCCAGAGGAATGCATTTTATTTTTAGTACGCTTCGTAAACACTTGAAACTAGGCCAAACTTTGAACTTGGAGTGAGAGAGGGGGAGAGAGAGAGAGAGATTTGAACTTTCCTCTATATATCCAGCTTGGTGGGATAGACCTCCTTCAAGTAGGGATTCTGCTGTGAACTTTGTCCTACTTTCACTGCCTCGTGCTTGACCGCGTCACATTTCCCTCTTGTTGTTGCCTTTTCTGAAGAGTGGAAACTTGGAAACCTGGCCATAGCCAAAACAAAACAGTCTAGCATCAATATGCATGGTATGCAACTGTTTAACGGTTGTTTTCTTCAGATGTTAGGCCATGTCTTTGTACCACATCTGTTTATCAGTGTGGTATCATCTGTATTAAACAAAATGGCAGATTTTTTTTTTTTCACAGATATTTGGTCAATATTACATTATTATTATTATATACAATATAATTGTTCCACACAATTCTTTAATGTTTTCCAAAAATCTAATTGTTTTTACAAATTTAAGTGGATTGAACATAAATCAATTAAGTGGACCCCCCAAAACCCCCTTAGGGAATGTGTTGATTCAGCTCATTTTAAATAAGTAGTTTGAACAAGCAGAAAAAATATTTTTCAGGGTGTATTTTCATTTCTCAATATATTCAGTGTTTGTTGTCTGACACGTCAAAGATCTGTAAAGAAGTTGCCTTAAAGTCTCTATTCTGAAAACACAGGACAAACTTATTTAATGACAAATACACTTATCACAATAACTTTGTTTTAATGTTTGCAAATTCATTCACATCAGTTTACACCATGCTTTTGTTTGTTGTAAAGGTATATTCAGAGTTTGATGGAGATCTTGGAATTCCTGGAGAAAAGTCCAGATGACCACAGTGTTTTAGAAGAGTAAGTAGGAGCTTAAATAGTCAATTATATATAAAAATAAAAACAAGATATGATAATTTTCATTGTTTGGCTTTTTAAAATTTGATTACATTTAGAGTTGAAAGTCATGATTTTAAATAAAAAAGTAATCTGACCAAAGAAACAAAACAATTTCATGTTAAATAAGATATATTTCACTACATATTTTCACTATCTTGATTGTGCACACAGGTTTGTCGCTGCTTTGGTCAACATCCGCAACAGACACAATGATGTTGTACCCACCATGGCCCAGGGTGTGATTGAATATAAAGAAGTATTCGGTCAAGATCCAGTCACTAATCAGAATATCCAGTATTTCCTGAACCGTTTCTACTTGAGCCGGATATCCATCCGAATGCTCATTAACCAGCACAGTAAGCACAATATTCTGCCCAAACTAACCCAAAGCGTTTACTTACAGCTTAAGCTCGCTATAGTTATGTTTTTCCTTTGCTTTTTTCAGCTCTTGTATTTGATGGTGCCACAAATCCAGTTCACCCCAATACCATTGGCAGTATAGACCCTCACTGTCAAGTGGCAGATGTTGTTAAAGGTATACTTTCACAGACATTTAGAGCGTGTCTGTGTCAATTGTTCATCTCCAAAATCTATGAAGCATTTATTTAGTCAACACTCAGACACTGTTATATGTTTCTAAAGTGATATTGTGTCATCACTGTTCTTGATGTAGATGCATATGAAAGTGCCAGGATGCTTTGTGATCAATACTACCTCAACTCACCTGACCTGGACCTTCAAGAACTCAACAGTAAGATCAGAAAAAAATATCATTTTATTAATTTTAAATTGCGTGTAAAGTCATAATTCCCAGCTTATCATGATTTACTGAATTTATTTGAGAAAAATGCAAATATGAGTTGATTGAAAATCAGCATTATTCTACCAAATATTAATATCAATCTGACATACACTACCTGACAAAAGCCTTGTCGTCAATCCTAGTTGTAAGAGCAACAAAGAGTTGCTTGACTTCTAGTTGATCATTTGGAATAGTGGGAAAAGGTAGAATTTTCCGATGAATCGTCTGTTGAACTGCATCCCAATCATCACAAATACTGCAGTAGACCTATTGGAAACTGCTTGGACCCAAGATTCTCACAGAAATCAGTCAAGTTTGGTGAAGGAAAAATCGTGGTTTGAGGTTACGTTCAGTATGGGGGTGTGCGAGAGATCTGCAGAGTGTATGGCAACATCATTAGCCTGAGGTATCAAGACATTTGTGCTGCCCATTACGTTACAAACCACAGGAGAGGGCAAATTCTTCAGCAAAATAGCGCTCCTTCTCATACTTCAGCCTCCACATCAAAGTTCCTGAAAGCAAAGAAAGTGAAGGTGCTCCAGGATTGGCCAGCCCAGTCACCAGACATGAACATTATTGAGCATGTCTGGGTTAAGATCGAGGCATTAAAGATGAATCCAAAGAACCCTGATGAATTCTGGGGGTCCTGCAAAAATGCTTTCCTTGCCCTTCCAGATGACTTTAAAAAGTTATTTGAGTCATTGCAGAAATGCGTGGATGCAGTCCTCTAAGCTCATGGGAGGCATACACAATATTAATTATTTTTCCACTGCACCATTTTATATTTTATACTGTACATTATTTCTGCTCTGTAAATAATTAAAAATCAAGGCATGATCATATTTTATTTTGGTAAAATAAGCGTAATCTAGAGGCATTTGCCTTTAATATATAAATCTTTTCTCATACCAAATAATCAACTGGAAGCCAAGTTCCTAAAACTTGAATAGGTAACAAGATTTTTATTATTAAAACATCATTATTGTGCTGCTAATTTTTTTTTAACCTTTTTGTTATTTTATGCGACAACATTTTTTATGTGAAATTTGGTAGAAATGTCATCAGTAGTATCAGTATTGCACTCGAAAACATAAATCAAATATCCAGAAAACCCAATATTGTCAAGTATAGTCCATCAGTTTTTTTCCATAGCACAAAGTAAGAGCCCAGAGTCTAAAATGTATTCTTTCTATTGGTTTTACATGTTTTACGCCTAATTGCTCAGAGCTTAACAGTGATAATAGACGTCTTATCAGCTATAGACAATATTGACACTGTGTCTTTGTTCTTCCTTTAACAGCTAATAATAGGAACCAGCCTATTAGCATAGTGTATGTGCCTTCCCATCTGTACCATATACTGTTTGAACTGTTCAAGGTGAGTTGTAGCCCATCTGGTGTTCTGCCCCGATACAGCGCTGTTTATGTAAGATCTGAATGTTGTCATGACAGTGTGTGTTCGTCCTCAGAATGCAATGAGAGCGACCATTGAGAACCATAAAGAAGGCAGTAATCTTCCAGCCATTCAAGTCATGGTGGCTGTAGGAGGAGAAGACCTGACTATTAAGGTGATTTTTATTCTGTAATAGCTTATTTACAGCAGCATTATCATTATGTGGCAAACAAATTATTATTATTATTATTATTAATATTATTATTATTATTATTATTAAATAGAAACAGTATTTTAAATGAATACTTTCTTTCAATCCTACTGTATATATACTGAGGTTTTTACACAAAACTGGTTTTACTTCAGATTAGTAAGAACAAAAGGCAATTTTGGAACCATTCTAACAAAATAGTTAAAGTAAAATGTTTTGAGAACCCCCAATGACCACATTAGAAGAAAATATTATATTAAAATTAAATTAATTAGTTAATTAATTATTATTATTTAATAATTAACAGATCAAAATAGGAAGCCTAAACACAATATTAGATTAATTATTGAGATTTAATTGTTTAAAATGTGTGTATTTTTTATTTAAATTTAAAATATTCTCCTCGATGGATGGAAAAAATATTTTTCTTAACAATTAAGCATATTCTACAATCGTTGTTTAAGCTTCGCTTTAATTTGAATTATTTTTTTTCTAAATATTCTTAATGTATTTAGTCAGTGTACCTAGTGGCAGTAACTATGCTATAAATCAATATTTAATTCAAATCATAAATCTGAGGCAAATAATGACAATGTAGAATTGAAGCGCATGAGTTTAATTGTCATAAAAATAATTAATTAATTTTAGTTGAATTTAATTAACTACAATCATTTATTTTTATTTTTAGGGATTTATTTAATTGTATTTTAAAATATTATTTCCCCATCTGTCTTTAAACACAGAAAAAGTTATTGTGACTTATTATTTCAGTGCTGCCTTATTGATTCTAGTCTGATGTAACTGGAGCAATCGGTCATGCTGCCATGAGTGAAACACCTGCTGTTGCATAACACAGTACAGAAGAGCTGACTGGCCTTCTTGTTTGGTTACCTTGACAAAACTGATACGAGACGTGTACTGTACATGCTAACCAGTTGTGATAGGGATCAATGTCACTGCCACCAGTGCCTGCCTGTTGCTTTCCCCTTTCACTGTCATCCTGTTTTTTAATGTCTAAGTTTTTTATTTAATTTACTCTATATTTATTCTTACAATGTTTTCTTTGTTTTTTTAGATGAGTGACCGAGGTGGTGGAGTTCCTTTCAGGAAGATGGAGAATCTCTTCAGTTACATGTACTCCACAGCACCAACACCGCAGATGGATGAGAAACACAGGGCTCCTCTGGTGAGATTTTAGCACTTTACACATGAAATACAAGTATGGAATTCCGAAGTACAGGGAAAAAGTAATATTAATTAGTTGACTTAAATCATTTCAAATCCAAAAAAGTAAACATACAAATAAAATAATGATATGAAATATTAATTAAAATAATACATGTAAAATATTAATAATAAGTAATATTGTTTTTAAATCTGTGCTTCCATGCAAACTAGTGGTTTTAATATATATATTTAAACTAGGACTGTCAAAAAATTTATTGTGATTAATCAAATCCAAAATAAAAGTTTAACATAATATTTGTGTGTGTACTGTGTATATTTTATTATGAATATATAAATACACACATGCATATACTTGATAAAATGTTGGTTTATATTTAGATATATAAAAAATATATGTGTATGATACAAATTTTACATTTGAATATGATGAAACTACTTTGATGTAACTTTTTTATATATAGTTTTGGCTTCTATGAATGTGTTTATCACATATACATAATAAATATATAACACACACACACACATATTATGTCAAAACAAACTTTTATTTTGGATGTGATTAATTCTTGGACAGCCCTAATTTAAACATTTAACACATTTACTTGTGTTAAGATGATCTGCTTTAACTTGACAGGTGTTTAAATGCATCTTTAGATTTTGAATCGAATATTTCTGCATTTTCATTTCATGTGTGTTTAAATGTGATATCACACATAACTGCTCATCAAATACACTGCCTCTTTATAATTTTAGCCATCTTTTGTCCACAGGCTGGGTTTGGTTATGGTTTGCCCATTTCTCGACTCTATGCCAAGTATTTCCAGGGTGACCTCCAGCTCTACTCTATGGAGGGCCATGGCACTGATGCAGTCATTCACCTCAAGGTACATTTTAACCCTATACTTAACTGAATAGTTTCAAACTCGTTAGTGTTTTGTATCAAAAGATATATATAAAAAAACACTGAAGAAAATGAACTAAATGGAAAGTAAATGAAGTAAACTAAATTAGACCCTGCAGTAAAAATCAGTGTATTACGAGATGACCGAGGTGGTTAACACTGAATTTGTAAGAGCGCACTTGTGCTGTCCCTTAAAGAACACATTGCTAAATTTAAAAACCCAGGGAACTTGTTGTACTCGCAAGTACTAAGAAAACTTATCACAGTGTTGTAACAGATTACATCATGTGTTTTTCCCTCAGGCATTATCCACTGACTCTGTAGAGAGACTCCCAGTGTTTAATAAGACTGCTCGACGAAATTATGAAGTCACACAGGGGGCAGATGACTGGTGTGTGCCCAGTCGAGAGCCTCTGGACCTGGCTGTGTTCAAACTGGCCAAATAAGAACCTCCAGGAAGGATATAAGACCCTTCAGTGAGCGACCGACATGAGTGAGTGGGGATGGACACGATGTTCTCATGGCCGGAGCCCAGTTTTCCACTCACTGTGAAGCCGCGTAATCTCTCAGCAATACTCTAGATGTCGCATGCGATGGTTTTTTCTATGCACCATGATTGTATTGTGTGCTTTCTTGGTTTGAGAAACTACTGTAGGCTTTGTCACAGCGATACACGCAGACCATGCTAACTCTCATGTTGTGGAACAACAAAGTGCCAGCTTTAATGCACTCCACTGACCTGACAGATTGTTAAGCGGAGGTTCCGGTGTGGAGAAGGGAGCAAAACGGACAGGTTTTGGGTTAGAGGAAAGGACCGTCTAGACTAGATATTGGAATTGGTTTGTGCCAAGGAACTTAGAGTACATGAAATCAGAGGCCCTGTTTATAGCTGGTATTAAAGTGCAGTTTTGTTGATTCCGATCACAAGTAGGGCTTGCTTAGGTTTTTTACAATACTGAAGCCAAATCGACACTTTTAAAACTTTTTACATTAAAAAAAGACCCAGCAAACAGTGCTGATGACAGATGACATTGAAAAAAGTTCAAATTTGACAATATATTGAAAGTTTAAAATATAGTTGTTACTATAAAACTATTAGTAATTACAAAACACTGCAGATTTATTTGAATTCTCATTAAAACCTAAGCCACCTAACTAATATTTTAAGACTAAATAACATCTGCTGTACTTACAAAAGCGAAGTAATCTGCATTCTAGATATGAAACAAATGACATTACAGCATTTCTTCTTTCCTTCTCTGACTTACTGCATGTCCTGACCTATTATGATATCATTTAAAACAATCAAGTCTGCTGTAGTTCACTACAAATACTGCATTTTGACGGAATAGTCTTCAGCCTGATGTCATACCTTCTAAGTATCACACTGCTTTTGTAGTAGCTGATATCTGTTCCCTTCACCCATGCACTTGTCAGTTCATCGCATTTGGTTATTGCAGCTCGATCTCACAAAGAAATGTTACTATTTCATCATATTCATGCAAATTCATATAATTTAATTTGTATGAAAATGCATGATTTATATAAGAACGCGTGCATCCCATTTTCAACAAAACTGCATCTTAATACCACGTGTAAACATTGCTAGAAGTACAGTAGGAAAGGGCCAATATGAGGAAATAAGTCAATATGCAACCACTGATGGATCATTTATGTGAAAGTACACTTGAAGAACATGTTGAAATCAAGGAACACTTGTAATTAAGTGACTTTGACTGCTAAGACAGCAGTTTCCATACTCAGCCAAAAGCTGAAAGAAAGATGATCGGAGGCCATATTTGTGGCTGTATTTTCTGTGTGGCCAAATGTCAATGTGATCCATGGTGTTTTTCTTAAAGAGACAGTTCACCCAGAAAATGAGAATTCTGTCAGTATTTTCTGACTCTACACTTGTTTCAAGGCGATACAGTACAAATTTAAAACACTAAAGACAGTATTTATTATATTATTTTAATAATGGATAAAACTGTTTAGTTTCCACACTGTAAAATAGAATTAAAAAGTGAGTAAACTTATTGCCTTAAAACCGACACGTTGACTCTGCTTGAAAAAGTGAACAAAACAGTTGTAGTTTGTAAGTGTTAAGTTGGCTTAACTTAATTTTTAGAATTATGCTCGGAATTTATTTACTTAATAATTTTAGGTCAACTAATTGCTTTTTACAGAGCAATATTTTTGTGAATGTCTTATGTTCAGCACTGGAAATACAGTCACATACAGGTTTGGAACAACTGTAGGGGGAGTAAATGTAAGTACTTTTTCAGTTTTTGGTGAATTGTCTCTTTAACCAGATTGAATGTACTGTAGATAATCGCATTGATGTAAACTTGAAACACTTATAACTTATGCACGGAGCATTTCAAACAGATTTTCATGCTTTTATGTTTATTCTTAAACATGCTGAAGCATTTTAGATACCTCATCGACTGAAGATAGCTTGTGCTCTCAGAGAATTTAGCGTCCTTCAGTTTTGCAGGCCTTCGGTTGCTAGTTTCTCTGCAAATAGCACACAGCATGAAATTAGAGCTGCTAATTTTAAGCCTTCTCCGTGGAGAGCATGCCTACTGTATTAAATCAACCATCGGCTTTCAGCTTGCACCACACGACCTTACATGTAAGGACCATATTTTGTGTATATATTTATTTTTGTTGTTGTCATGTTATTCCTGAGAAAAAAATCTAAATCTTATTTTTGTAAAAGGTTTTCCATACTAAGTAAATGATGTCTATATGAAAAGAAATAAACACTTTTTTGTGTTAAGTTTACATTGTGTCAGAGTCTTTCATTAGTCTTTACAATAAGTTTTCATTAGTTAGAATTAGATAATGTATTTACTGACATAATTTGTTTATTACAGTATTTAGTCATCTTTGGTATCGCTAATGAAATTACAGTTGTTTTTGTTAACTCATATTGCGTTAACGTTTGCAAGCACAACTTTAGATTATAATAATGCATTAGCAAATGTAGAACTATCATTAATAAATGCAGTACAAGTATCATTCATTTTTTGTTTATGTTAGTAAAAGCATTAATGGAATTGTTGCCGTATTATAAAGTGTGACTTAATTATTATTATTATTTTTTTGGTTGGAAACACCGGATTATATAAAGAATTTGCAAGAAAACAAACAAATACCTAAATAATTCATTTTAATCAGAATTTTAATGAACTATTATTTAGGTTTGTTTAAGAAAGTAAACCATTCGTACACAGAATATATATTATTAACGTGTGGACAAGACGTTGCACTCTGATTCTTTGCCCAGTAGGACAAAGGTTACATTTTCATAGTAAACAACAGGCATTTAAAGGTCGGGTGGAAAGTGAAGTCATTGGAGCACAACAGAAGTCATGAATGAAACAACAAACCTCGAAGAACGCAATGAACTTGATGAAGGTCAAATGTGCAAAAAAAAAAAAAAAAACAGTTGATGGCTGAATGGGAAAGCAACGTCAGGATTGTTTTGTGTGTATATTGAACAGTGTTCTTGATGGATTAACCTTCTCAAGAGCTGCCTGATAAACAAGTACTCCGCTTACTGCATCACCTACCACAAAGCACGTACTCCATGTAAGGAGACAGTAAGTTTGTTTATGTGCAGGAGGCTCTGGAATGTTTCAGGCACTGGTAAACTTTAAATCAATGTGCCAACCTTTCCTTTATTCTTCATATTTTTTTCTTTTGTATATATATATATTATAAGTGCGCAGCTGCTGCTTATACATTTAATATTATTTGATATCTATCTATCTATCTATCTATCTATCTATCTATCTATCTATCTATCTATCTATCTATCTATCTATCTATCTATCTATC
>CAIGQQ010031642.1:0-31461 GCA_903798035.1 Danio albolineatus
CAAGCACCCACACACACCCACACATACACACACAGAGTGTCCCCCCCCAGTGCAGGTATGACACAATTGCCTCTCCACATTGTCATTTCTCTAATTCCACTTCCTGTGTTTCTCCTAGCAAGGTGAACTCACAAGGTCAGCTTCTGAGCTCATTGGTGTTGACACCCTGGATGAGAGTGTATTGTCCCCAGTAACATGTTCACCAGGCTGAGGAACACACTCCACCTGCCCCACGGGAGTGAGCGCCACCTTTAAGGCCTTAGTTAAGCTGATCATCCTCAGGCCATGCTCACCACAAGCGTTACACGCAGCCAACAACTTATTTACAGTATCAACAATTAAACAAATCACACAACACACTTCCCTGCAGTCTTTACAGCATTTGTACTGTGGTTTTACATGCTAAGGCAAGGCATTTTAACAAATAATCTATAAAGTGTACTAGTATCTTTTTTGAAGATATTAGTATGATTACCATAACGCACTAGTATTTATATGATGCCTCTTACTTTATTTAATTGTAATTTTACATTTTAAAAATATACTAATTGGATATTAGTTTTTATTATTAGTTACTGGTACTTCTCTAGTTGCTATTAAGTATGTACTACTTAATCGTTATATAATGTTACCTAATAATAGATACTAGTACTTTTTAATGGTATGTCAATACTAAATAATTACATTTATTTGTTATATTCTAACTCTTGTGTACACTTCTAACTATAAGTGACTATCGCTATTTTATTGTTACTAACAAGATTCAGATTTTAGCTATTGACTTGTGTCTATATGGGGATCTGTCATTGAGATGTCAGGTATTCAGTTTTGACTAGTGCATTCCAGTTGTGAGTAGTACATGGTTTTTATCTTCTGGTTTTTATTGTGATAGCGCATATTGCATTCTCGTGCATTTTTATTCCTTATTGATTACATACTAGTACTTAATATTAGATACCAGTACCTGTTCATTTGATTAAGTTGCTATTATATATGTATTAGAATATATTCATTGGACACTGTTACCTAATAAGCAGATAATAGTACTTATTGATTGGATAAAAGTGCAAAATAATTATTTGCTTAATCATTAGACATTAACAATTGGTTTAAAATGGACTAGCAACTCTTTTATTGTTACTAACAAGTTTCAAATTTTAGCCGTTGACTTTTAAGATGTCGACTAGTAAGATTAATTAAGGTTAACTAGGGGGGTTGGGGTAATTATTGTATAACAATGGTTTGTTCTGTAGACCAGTAAAAAACAATTCAAAGGGTGGCTAACAATTCGGATTTCAATATATAAAGTTGAAGTCAGAATTATCAGCCCCCTCAATTATTAGCCCCCTGTTTATGTTTTTCCCCAATTTCTATTTAACAGAGAGTTTTTTTTAAACACATTTCTAAACATAGTTTTAATAACTCATTGCTAATAACTCATTTATTTTATCTTTGCCATGATGACAGTAGATAATATTTTACTAGATATTTTTCTAGACACTTCTATGTGGTTTAACATGACATTTAAAGGTTTAACTATGTTAATTAGTTTAACTAGGCAGGATAGGGTAATTAGGCAAGTTATAACGATGGTTTGTTCTGTAGACTATCTAAAAAAATAGCTTAAAGGGGCTAATAATTTTGACCTTAAAATGGTCTTTAAATATTTAAAAGCTGCTTTCATTCTAGCTGAAATAAAAAAATAAGACTTTCAAAGAAAAAATATTATCAGACATAGTGTGAAAATTTTCTTGCTCTGTTAAACATCATTCGGAAAATATTTGAAAAAGAAAAAAACTTCAAAGGGGGGCTAATAATTCTGACTTTACCTGTATAAATATATTCACTTTACTAGTATTTATTTAATTTAACTGTGGCCATTCTGATTAGTAATTAGTATTTGAAAAAATAAACTGCTATAGATTTTTGCTATAGTAATAATTAATACTCTGGTCAGTTGCACTCTATTTTACAATATGAGTGTCCTTAGTGCTTATATAACATAACTACAGTAAAGTTAGGGATGTGTTTAGGGATAGTTGCTTGACATCACACAGTTTATGTAATGACCGTGAAATTAAATAGAATGTACAAGAGTGCCACACCATTGGGCCTAATAATAATAATAACAATGATGATAAAAATATTAATAAATGAGTAAGATACTATCTGACCAAAAGTAACGGTATTGAATATCATTTATTCTTAGTTATTTAATCATTTTTAATGAACAATACTACTGTTTAATAATAAGTGCTAGTATTTATTGAATAGGCACCACTATACTTTGAATGAGTTTTAGGACTTAATATAATTATTTTAGCATTTTAAATGTTAAGTATAGTATTTTTATCTGATTACTGATTACTGGTATCTTTTGCAAAAACAGAGAATAAGAGTGCCACTAGGTTATGTGAGTGCATTCTAATAATTAAATGATACGAGTGTCTAAGTGAATTTAAATATAAATATATATATAAAAAAAACAAAAAAAAAAAACATATCTCTGTCCCCAAATAAGCACTACAGTTGTGAAAATACCTACTACTACATTTCTTAATGATTAAATGAACAAATGGCTTACTATACAATGCCACACTTACTCTAATTAGTAAAGTTGTCACAGGTCTATGGCAGTTTCCAGTATGTGAGGAGAGATTTTATATTAGCACAGCATTTTTTAAACCTTAAGATTACACTGTCTTTCATTCAAAGTACATTTTAATATTGGGTGAAGTAAAAATATATGGTTTCTTGTTATAACCTGTTTTATTTAATTTGCCTTAAAGCAAAAAGTGAACCCCCTAGATTACTCAGAGTAATGTTTTTACATTACACCAGCAGTTTTGATGTCATGTGACTACATTAAGAAAAAGGCACTCTTTATGTGCTTTCAGTTTTTATATATTTGCAATGTAAATTTTGTTGTTATCATCTTACTCGACATTTATAGGCATATCGAAAACAAAACATAGCTTTAACAAAAGTTACAGTAATTTTTAGAAGTTGGATCAAAGTGTAATTTTTTTCAGTGTAATTATTCTGTGTTGGTGCCTCCCCTGTAACGCAATTATGATTAACAAATGCAAGCATTGATTGTTATATGTCATATTCATATCTGTGGTCAGAGGCGCTACGATATGAATGATACGATGTCTTGGATTTTGGTCGTAAGCTTTGACTGCTTTGAAAGTAAGCCCCTTAAATCATGTCTTTTCAGTTGCCGCTCAATCAGAGTGATGTGAAAGATTGCTCGATTGCTTTATCACACTTCTCCTTCCTGCAGTTTTAGGATTTGTGTGTTTTCATGTGGTGGTGCAAAGTTGTGTGTGACTCTGACTCATCCTGTGCTAATGCTTTTTCTATACATCTGAGATTTTTCCATCAGTACAGATAATCTGTTAAGCAATACACACCAGGCTATGTGCGGTTGTTTCTGTGTGTGCTCTCTCTTTCCACAACAGCGCATGACTCTTGTTTCAGTGTTACATTGGGGAGAGGAGAGCACAGGGCCTCGTCGAAGGCCCCACGGAAATTTGAGCAATGCCTACCGCTCAGATGGAGCCAAACCATGCTTGAGCTCCATCAGTCATCATAAGCAGAGCCCAGGCTGTCAGTGCAGAGCTTCTGAAATGTCAAGTCTCACTTCCTTTTCTTATTTACTTTATTTTGGATGAAGACATAAAAAGAAATACATAAATATCTAACATTAGAAAGGTTTTATTTATCTTGTAACAGTATTTCCCTTACATTAAACGTGTCATGTTTACTGTTAAATGTTATCTGTCTACAGTATATGTTTGTAGACACCTGCAACATCATTAAAGTATAACAATGGTTTGTTTTTTGGAAAGCAAAGAAGAAACAGTTTGTTCAACTATAGAGAGTTGAATGTATTCAAATCTTACAATTTAATTAATAACTATGTGACTTATTATTTTCTACTCTCACGCAAATCAGTATCATTACTTTAATTATTGCTTTTTTAAAAGTATACAAAAAGGACAAATTGTTGCAATTTATTTATTCTAGGAACATTCATTCATTCATTCATTCACTCATTCATTAGACTTATTCCCTTTATTAATCTGGGGTCGCCAGAGCGGAATGAACTACCAACTTATCCAGCATATGTTTTACGCAGCGGATGCCCTTCCAGCTGCAACCCATCTCTGGGAAACATCCAGACACACTCATACACTACGGACAATTTAGCCTACCCAATTCACCTACACCACATGTCTTTGGACTTGTGGGGGAAACCGGAGCACCCGGAGGAAACCCACGCATCCACGAGGAGAACATGCAAACTCCACACAGAGATGCCAACTGACTCAGCCGGTGCTCAAACCAGCGACCTTCTTGCTGTGAGGCGAACGTGCTACCCACTATGCCACTGTGGCACCATTCTTGGAACATTATGGTTTAAATTGCCAATCTCTTAAATGGACAGTTCACCCCAAAAGGAAAATTCTGCCATAATTTACTCATCCTCCACTTGTTCCAAACCTGTTTGAGTTTCTTTCTTCTTTTGAACAACATCTATGGAATTGATTTCTACCAGGGATGCATTTTAGGAACAAAAACTTGCATACTGACCAAGAGTAAGAAAGGTTTTAAAGGTTTCCTGAGTGTGACGAAATGGTGAGGAAATACATTTTTTGGTTGAACTGTCTCTTTAAAGATACCTCCTCATCTGGAAGTTGGTCAGATATACTCACACTAGCTTCCTACTACTAATTAATTGTGTAATAATTATGTTTATATACTTGCAGAATGACATATCTGCAAAATAAAAAAAAAGAAATTTTCTATATAAGAGCCTTAAAAGTGCTGTAGTGTAAAGGAATCTGAGTCAAAATATCAATTACATGTATTCTAATGTAAAACTAACAAATCTGTAATAATAATAATAATAAAATTATTGAAATCAAATTATTCCTTGTAATTTCATGCCCTCGTGTCAACTAATATATATGAGGAATTTTCACACTTTATTTTGATGGTTCGTTTGTTGAATATAGGTTACAATGCAACTAATTCTCATTAGATTATAAGTAGACTGTTAGGTTGGGGTTAGGGGTAGGGTTAGTGTAAGTTGACATGTACTTGCAAAGTTTCTTATAGTCAGTTAGATGTTTGTTGAATGTCAGTATCAACAGATATTAAGTAGACAGTCTACTAATGTTCAAATGGACCATCAAAATAAAGTGTTATAGAATTTTCCATTTGTCACACCACAGTGCTACAGTATATTTATTTATACTAAGTATTAATAAACTTTATTTATTACATAAAGTAGTAAAATCCAGCCGATTTGAATGTTATCATTGATTGAATTGGCATTATCAGTGGTTGTCAGCTGATAGATATGGAGAGTAGTACTACTGGTAGGCTCAGAAGGCTGTTATCATCTAATTACATGATTAATCAGCTATAGATCACATACGGCTGCAGCCGGAAGTTAACAAGAATATTTAAAATATTTAATAAATTTGCCTTTAATTGTAATTTATTAACGTCTACCCCAACCCTAAACCCAACCATCACAGTAATGTAAAAACAGATCTGGATCTGCAGTCTTCTCTATTAGTATAACTGATGAACCATGTGGATGGATGATAACAGCCTTCTGAGCCTACCAGTAGGCACAGAAGCCCCCTATTGGCCCATATCTATCAGCTAATAACCACTGATAACGGCCATTCATTCATTCATTTTCTTATCGCCTTAGTCCCTTTATTAATCCGGGGTTGCCACAGCGGAATGAACCGCCAACTTATCCAGCATCTGTTTTACGCAGCGGATGCCCTTCCAGCCGCAACCCATCACTAGGAAACATCCACACATTCTCATTCACACTCATACACAACGGACAATTTAGCTTACCCAATTCACCTGTCCCGCATGTCTTTGGAATTGTAGGGGAAACCGGAGCACCCGGAGGAAACCCATTCGAACACGGGGAGAACATGCAAACTCCACACAGAAATGCCAACTGACCCAGCCGGGGCTCGAACCAGCGACCTTCTGCGCCACCGTGTCGCCCTAACAGCCATTCAATCAAGTGATAACATTCGAAGCGGGTGTAAAATCAACACTTAGAACATCTAAAAATGCACAGTAACACAGTTTAGCCTAACCTTTTGTTATTAAAAATATTTGCTTTCCACATCTTACCATTGTATGGCACTCTATTGCATTTTCTATTGCACTGAAAGGTATAGTTCACCCAAAAAGGACATTCTCTCATCTTCCACTTGTTCCAAACCAGTTAATAATTTGCTGAACACAAAAGAAGATGTGTTGAAGAATTTACTGGAAACCTACTATGCCTGTCAACGGGTCCCAATTTTAATTTTCGGGGGAAGTGTTCCTTTAATTCCATAATCTAATGACAAACTCCAAACAGAATCCATTCTTGGGCTATCATTGTTCATTGTGAGTGAAAACGTTGAGCTCAATGAGCGCACGACCACAACGTGTCAAAATAATCACTGTGTGAATAGCTCTGATTAGAGAGACTTAGCAGCATATGTTTCTTCAAGTGCATATGTGCTAGGCCTTCCTGTCAGGCACGGGGACCTAATTAACGCAACATATGTTTGTCTGAATCCCCACTTCGGGTGTGAAACAAGGCTTTTGGGAGGCACTACCTACAGGGGCTGTGAACGTGGGCAGGGGGGTCGTCGGAAAGGCGGCAGAAGGAAAAGGTGTAGGAGAGGAGAGAGAGCACGTTGATGTAGTGAGAGACGGCAGGAGAAGGTGGCACTTAGTGCTCTGCGGAATTCGCACCCGATCTCACATGATCTCCTGGAGATGTGCAAATGTATTCCTCTGCAACTCTAGAAACAAACAAGCTGCCACTTCCTTGGTGTATAATTAGCTGGTGATCAATTCTGAGTCTCTTGGAAAGGGGAGAAGGCTCGTCGATGTCCGTAAGGTCTCCCAATCAGCAGTTTTCACAATTTATGCCCTCAAGTCTTGTGCTGTTGAACATGAGCGTTAACACCTACAGAAAAGACGGCCACATCCATCATGAGGGATTTTCCGTATGTAGATTGGTTTTTGAATGTGCGTCTGCCGCTGTTGTGTTTTGTTGTTGTTTTGGGGTTTGGTTTCTTCAAGAAGCCTCTAAACCTTCTGTCACCTCGGTTAACACAAAGACCAAGCACAGGCTTCAGGTGTCAAACATTGTTCAGCACTGAGAAAAAGACCTTCGTGCAGATGCGTTCAGGGCTCCAGATTTGACCTTTTGACTGCAAGTGTTCTCGGAGACACAAAAAGAGCAGTTTTTTTTAAAGTGTTGTGTGTGTGAATCACTGCTACATCCAAAAAATGATGTTGACTGTTTGTTCGAACTACTTATTTAAAATGAGCTGAGTTTTTATTTTATTACAGTGTAATAGTCTTTATTATACAGTAATAATACTATATAATGTTTTAGTTGGCTTCTAAATATAATATAATATAATATAATATAATATAATATAATATAATATAATATAATATAATATAATAAGTGGAGCATTAACAAGTCCATTGACATGCGGTATAGGTGAATTGGGTAAGCTAAATTGTCTTCTGTAGTGTATGTGTGTAAATGAGAATTTATGGGTGTTTCCCAGTGATGGGTTGCAGCTGGAAGGGCATCCGCTGTGTAAAGCATATGCTGGATTAGTTGGCGGCTCATTCTGCTGTGGTGACCCCAGATTAATAAAGGGACTAAGCCAAAAAGTTCATTCATTTTCTTTTCGACTTAGTCCTTTTATTATTCTGGGGTCGCCACAGCGGAATGAGCTGCAAACTTTTCCAACTTATCCAGCACATGTTTTATGCAGTGGAAGCCCTTCCAGCAGCAACCATCACTGCAACCCACTGCACTGGCTTTTGCTCTTGCTGACCTTCTTGCTGTAAGGCAATCGTGCTTTATAATATAACATAACATAACATAACATAACATAACATAACATAACATAACATAACATAACATAACATAACATAACATAACATAACATAACATAACATAACATAATATACGGGTGGCACGGTGACTCACAGCAAGAAGGTTGTTGGTTCAAGTCCTGGCTGGGCCAGGCATTTTCTGTGTGGAGTTTGCATGTTCTTCCCGTGTTCACGTGGGTTTCCTCCAGGTGCTCCGATTTCCCCCACAGTCCAAAGACATGCGTTATAGGTGAAATGAATAAACTAAATTGGCTGTAGTGTATGTGTGTAAATGTGTTTGTATGGATGTTTTCCCAGTACTCGGCTGGAAGGGCATCCGTGTAAAATATATGCTGGATAGGTTGGCGGTTCATTCCGCTGTGGTGAAAAAATAAACTAAATAAAAATGTAGTAAATGTCATTTGTGAATGTATATAAATGTGTGTATGTATTTATACACAGTACATTGCTGTTGTACTCAATGTGAAAACATTCTGAAAAGGCTTCTGTAAATTAAAAAAATATAGGCTATATTTTTAAAATAAACTATATATCCTATATTGAATGCAAGTACACATATACGCTTATCTTCAATAAAATTAAAATAAAGTTACTATATTTATAGGTGGTGACAGAATTGTAGTTTCTATGTGGTAACTTGTATTAAATCTAATTTTCTCTCGGCTCATAACACTTAGTCCATGCAGGCTCATAAAAATAATCGATAAACAATATCTGTTTTAGCTTTTCTGGCCTCATCTGCTGAAAGGAAACATCAGCACAAGTTCATGTCACTTCAGCACCTGATGATCAGGCATGTTGTTTCTGTTAATGTTATGAAATGTGTATCACACCATGAACATGTACAACTCTTCTCGACTCTGTCCTGAGAAGATGAGGAGGAGCTCCTACAGACGAAATGCCACACTTATCATCTTCTTCAGACAGTTTAGAGTCTGCGTTTGACAGCCGAAGACAGCTGTGCTCTCCTTCATTCCCCTGTCCTGCTCCGCGGGCCTCCAAAACACGGCTTCCACTTATTGGCCACAAGACGTCCATCACTCTTGAATGTCAGAACCGGGACCCCCGCCGTCGCCCACTTGGCGGACATTAAGAAATCATCGCCACTGTCATGTCGACTGTCACACAGGGGTCACGGGATATAATGTGGAATCAGCAGCCTCTCGGGACACTTGGAGAAAGCTGACTCTTGAAGATCTTAAAAAGCGCACCGCAACTCCTCTGACTGAAATCATGAATGAGCAATAGCGTGCGTCTCTGTCTGTATCTGTTGGCTCCGAGCCTGGAAAAAGTATGTGGGCAAGTGTCGAGTCTCATTTGCGTTGGTTTGTTGGGGCAGGCATAAATCACTGCGGAACCCCATTAAAGCTACTTTTTGCGGATGGGCTGTGAAACGGCAATATGAGCAGGAGTTTTGTGTCTTAGTACACGAGGGGAGGGAGGAAAACGGGACGGAGTGATAGTGTGGAAAAAGACATCAACGCTTATAGAGCAGAAGGGGATTGTTGCTGGGGTAATGTGTGGGGGAATGCTGGGAAGGATAGCGAGAATGACTGGGTGATTTGAGTAATAATACAACCTCTTGTAGGCAGATAGAAGCATATAAAAAAGACCATTTGATGCAGTGATGCAGTTTCATGCACGTTTTAAACTATAGTCGCTTAATTTTGATTTTAAGGAAATGGAAACTTAAAACTTGTCAGACATATTTCAGGCATTCATATCACCTATTTAAACCATCATAATTGTTATTATTATAAATCTTTTATATTGATATTTTATGCTGAGTATTCTATAATATTATAAATATTATATCTATCGTATGCATATATATTTTTTTCACAATAATATATCCGTACAAATAGTGTTATATTAAACAGATAGTTCACCTAAATCTGAAAATCCAATAATCATTTACACTTGTTCTAAAGCCGTTTCACTTGTTTGGACAAACACAAAAGAAAATATGATGTCCATGGTGTTTGTTTTTTCCTGCTATGGATGTCAGTGGTTACCAGTCAAACATTTTCTTCAGTTCAACAAAATAAAAACTCGTAAAGGTTTAGAACCACTTGAGGGCAAGTAAATAGTGAATACATTTTAATTTTTGGGTACAATATAAATATAATATCACATTGATGTGTGTATATGGTTTCATATGAGTGTATATGAATAAGATTTTTTTTTTTAAGAATGTTGGTGTATCAAACAGTTCCAGTTCATACTGGCTGACTTAATTGGAAACCAAATTAGCAGACACTTAATGTTAAACTACTCTTAATATAATTTTATATATTAATATATAATGTAAACTATATATTATACGTTTATTTTTGATTGGCCTGCATTTTGAATTATATATAAATGCGCATTATACATTCATTCATTTTCTTTTCAACTTAGACCATTTTTAATCTGGGGTCACCACAGCGGAATGAACTGACAACTTATCCAGCATATGTTTTATGCAGCGGGTGCCTTTCCAGCTGCAAACCATCACTGGGAAACATCCATACACACTTATTCACACACATAAACTATGGACAATTTAGTTTATTCAACTCACTTATAGCACATGTCTTTGGACTTGTGGGGGAAACCGGAGCACCTGGAGGAAATCCACGTGAACACGGGGAGAACATGCAAACTCCTCACAGAAATGGCAACTGGCCCAGCCGAGGCTCGAACCAGTGACCTTCTTGTTGTGAGGCCAAGACCTGAACCAGCAATCTTCTTACTGTGAGGTGACAGTGCTGACCACTGAGCCACTGTGCTGCCCAAAATAATATTATATCATATAATATGGATGTATGATGTATCCATATACAGTAGAAAGAATTCCTTGTCTTGCATTGAGTGGACAACACAGATGGTGAGCTGAAGTGAAATACATCTCACTCGCTCTGCTTTGACAGCCTTATGACAGGTTAAAGGGAAGTCGTAACTGCTACAAAAAAAAATCACAGGAATGATTTGACCGAGAACGGACGCACTTTAGATTGCTTAATTTATTTGTTTGTTTCATTAAGGCTAATAAGAGTAAAGCTAAAGAGTTTATGTAATAAATATAAATCTGAAAACATAGTTGTTACAGTATTAATGTTATAAAATATGAAAAATAATTTCCATCCACTTAATTAGTCATAACATATTTTGTTTGTGTATGCATTTTAAATGCTTAAGTGGGTAGCACAATCGCCTTACAGCAAGAGGGTCACTGGTTCGAGCCTCGGCTGGGTCAGTTGGCATTTCCTCCGGGTGCTCTGGTTTCCCCCACAAGTCCAAAGACTTGTGGTACAGGTGAATTTGGTAGGCTAAATTGTCCATAGTGTATGAGTGTGTATGGATGTTTCCCAGAGATGGGATGCAGCTGGAAGGGCATCCACTGCGTAAAACAAATGCTGGATAAGTTGGCGGTTCATTCCATTGTGGCGACCCCAGATTATTAAAGGGACTAAGCCAAAAAGAAAATGAATGAATGAATAAGGGATTAATTTAACTCAAAATGTCAAAAAGCTCAACACATTTTTTACTGTAGCTTGTACATAAGATTATTAAATATCGTCTACAGATTTAAGTTTCAGGTTTACGTTTTTTGGTAACACTTTGCAGTTCTTTACAGTCACGTTACAGTCTCATTTGTCAGCACTAAGCATTATCCACCATTAACTTTTATCAATAAAACTGTTCAGATCTATATTTTTCTTTGTGGAATTTACACTTTTATTTTCTCCTCAAAATCCTTACAGATTTTGACAGCTTTATGATCTTTCTGGTTTTCCTGAGTTGAGTTTCAGTGTAGGTTCTTATACTGACCCTTCAGTACTGCATGGTGACACACTTGGCACAGGTTTGAATCCTGCCACATTTGGACTGCATCAGACACCCTTTGGCAGGATGGGTGCAGGATATTTAGTCCACATCCTGGAAGGATCACTGTGGGAAAATGGACCTTGTGCTGATCCTCTTTCTCTTTTGGTTTTTTCTTCTGTGTAGCGTTCAAGATTTGTTAAACATATAATTTAACTGATGTTAGAGTCCAAAACAATATTTAAAGGGCACCTATGATGAAAATAATCTTTTGTAAGCTGTTTGGACAGAACTGCGTGTAGGTATAGTGTGTCCACTGTCATATTAGGGTGATATAAAGACATTCTTCTCTTTTAAAAAAATTCCTGATGTGAAAATAGGATCCAAACCCCTCCCATTTTGAGGCTGACCGCAACGTGAAATAGGAGTGCGGTTTCCCCACCTACCGATTTGACTGACAGCCACATATTAACATGTCTCTGTAGTAGCACGTACAATCATATCCACAAGACAGGACGTGCGCAACGAAACCGGGATTAAAAGATCTGTTGAGCTCACTGTGATCATCAATCATCATCAAATCACAAATCAGTTTTACAAGTTTAACATGTTTTTAAAACAGTACATGCTTGTAATGAATTACAGCGATTTTACTGTCTTTATCACCACAGTTACAAGTCAGTACAATCATAAAAGAAGACTCTTCAATCCCGGTTTGTGGACATTAAATCAGGTTTATTTTGTACATTAACAGGACATAGCACAGCAGTGTATATTAATGTATATCCTGTCACATTCACCGTGCAAGCGCACAGATTTTGTAACTACATTGTGTGTGTCTCATCGTTGCAGAAAGGCTTGAATAAACTCCACAACAAATACATTAAATAATCATTGGGAAAGTTCTTACTGTAGTATTTCTTACAAACGTTACATGAGATCTGCTACCTTCATGTCTGTCAGTGTGCTGTTTATCTAGTGCAGCCAGAGATGGAGGCACACTCTGACAGGCACGTGGGAATGGTGGGCAGGGAGAACTAGCATTAAAGTTCACAGGTAACAAAAACAGATACATTGTGTTCAGAGCAGAAAATCCCAATATTCTGAAAGGGACAATAAGTGGAGTTTATTTATAAACAAATTTCGGGAGGATCACGTGCTTATGATTGCTAGCAGCTGGACCTGCATTATCCAATTCACAACGCACCAATCAGACGATTCCTAAGTTACTATAAATACCCTTGGTTACGTATCACAGCTATCTTCGCTTTGAAGGATCCCCCTTTCCACCCCTATTCCTCCTCCTTTCTAGATGGGTGGCACAGCGGCCCTGTGCTTAGCACTGTTGCTTCACAGCAAGAACGTCTCTGGTTTCAATCCTTACCAAATCAGCCGACGTTTCTGTGTAGAGTTTGCAGGTTATCCCCGTGCTTAGGTGGGTTTCCCCCGGGTTTCCCGGTTTCCTCCCACCGTCAAAAACATGCAACTTAAGTTAATTGACTAATCCAAATAGACACCATATACATGCTCCTAGTAAGTAGCTATCTCTTAAGAAGCAATCACTATCTGTCCTTCAGCTACCCCAGCAGGGGAGTTCTCGAGATCTACCCGAGGATCTTATGAGCTCGGGGCTCTCTCCCAGGACAGCATGCCAAACTAGCTTAATAATCAATAATCAGCTAAGTGTGAACTCTTGAAACAAGATATTTTGAAGAATGTAATAAGTGTACTAAACATTTTGCATTACAACAATAAATGAGAACCAAACTTTTTGTTTATTTGTTTTTATTTTACATTCTTCGTAATATCTTGTTTCCTGTTCCACAGAAGAAAATCACCCATTTAAGAATGAATTTCTTTTAAAGTGCACTTTCCCAAAAAAGTTTGACAAAAAGCATAAATATTTTTATGTTTGACCATTTTTAATCAAGTTTTTGTAGGTTACACCAAGAGGATAATGTATTGTTAAACAATTGCACTTTTAATCCCTTTTCAAAAGTAGCATTTTAGGTCCGTGCGATGTAAATTATATTTTCACAAAATCACATTTTAAAAAAAAGTTTAAACTAGCATGATAACTACTTCTTTTCATTAATATCCTTTTCAAAAGTTAGCATTGAATGCAAACAAATGGCCAAAATCCCCAAAAGGTTTACATTTAGCAATTTTCACAGAATTTACACTAAAATAAAAGTGTTGTTACAAAATTAAATTTGAAATCTATTATAAATTCTTATTTTTAACTGCGGTACAGTACAATTTAAGTTGATAAAGAATGTTTTTTAAACCATTAACTAATGCTCTTAACATTTGAACTTCCCCTTTTAATGTTTTTTTTTTGTTAAATTGTGTTCCTGAAACCACACCAAGCTTTTTAATTTTAATTTAAACCTTTGGACAAAAGGTCAACCAAACAGTTAGCATGCCAGTTGAAGTGTTAAAATATTTAGCAAATATATTGTTTTTTAGCTACCATTCACAAAACTTTGAAAGTTTCTTTCATCTCCTTCCACTTTTCACGCTGGAGGGCTCGATTTTTAAATTACTGTAATAATCTTCCAATTGATTGAATGATTGACACACCGGGACATGCGTAATGATGAATGACTCAATTTAGGGACGCTGAGCAAAAGGCAGTGATGGACAGGTGCCCTTTCTGTCTGTGAAGCCACGCAAAGTGCAAAGGACTTGGGCATGAAGAGCAGGGCAGGACCTTCACCATGGCGAATGCTGGGATGTGTTACTCAATTCCCCCTCTAGGATTTGGCCTTGGTCACTCCTGCTTTTAAACTGTGGCACGAAGCAGACATTGACGTGTATGTGTGTATGTGTATGTGTGTGTGTGCATAATTTACAGTATTTGTGCGCCTGTGAGTGGCAGCTTGTACAGCGGGCTCAGCTTGAGGGCGTTCAACACCAGCACTAAAAGGCTGGAGGTGCTGGGTGTCATGGAGGCTTTAAGCGGCCTTTCATGTGACAACAGCTTGCCATCCAGAGGTCTTGCCCGAGCCTCTCTTCTATTTCTAATTCGTCCGCTTTTATCAGTACCAATCATTCGAATCATGTATTTTTAGTGGGATATGGTCTCTCTGCTCTGCATCCCCGGGCACTGGCTATCGGCGGCCTGCTAATGAGTGTCAATCTGCTGGCTTTGGCGATTTTACCACAGACACCTCGTCTGACAAACGCAGGGCTGCAGTCAACATGCATCATTCCTCCTGACACCGAGCTGAGCTGCCGTGTCACGCGCAGAGAACACAGAGTGCTTGGCTTTTGTTGTGAGGATGTTTATGTGACGCTCGCTGAGGTCAGAGCGTCTTTTGGGGTTCGTGTGTCAGAATGTACTTTTGAAAGAACCAGCGAAAGCACTTGAAAGTGACATCGCCGCATGAATTGCAGGTAGTCGAGTATTGTAGGTCATATGGCCTTGATTTAAAAAAAAAAGTAACTTACAGTACAGAGAAAGAGAGAAGCATACTGTGATTTATTTTGAGCAATATTCTTAGATGAAGCATGAGAGCATTATGTACAGTACCCGGAAGTTTGGGGTAAACAGTGGAAGCCTTCCTGTTAATTTTTTATGTGATGTATAACAGAGCAAGGTCATTTTTCACAGTATTTCCCATTATATTTTTCTTCTAGAGAAAGCCCTGTTTCTTTTAGTTATTAAAAAAGATGGAAACTGCGAAGGCCATTATTAGTTCCCTTAAGAAATTATTAGTTTTTAAAAACCACTGTTGTCCAATGATTTGACTAATCATCCAAACTGAATGGGTTATCACTCGACTGAATATCAGTGGTTATCAGCTAATAGATACGGGCCAGTAGGGGCCTTCTGCACCTACTGGTAGGCTCAGAAAGCTGTTATCATCCATTCACATGATTAATCAGCTATAGATGCAGCCAAATAACAAGAATTATTTACATTATTTATTAAATTTAGTCTTTAATTGTATTTTATTAACGTCTACCCCAGGGGTGTCCAAACTACGGCCTGCGGGCCATCTGCGGCCCGCAATCAGTTTGGTGGTGGCCCGCGAGGCTTTTTAAAAATATTAATAGAATCTGGCCTGCTGTACAAAAATAAATGTAATTCAATAAATAACCACCGGGTGTCGCTATCATAAACATAATTGAAAACCTCGTTTTGGCGAGCCATGGCGCAACCGAGAAGAAGTAAAATCAACAGTGAGTGCGGGAAATGTCTGAGTTTTACAAGAGTTTGGATTCATTCAAATTTCCCTTTGATGATGCGCCATTCAAAAAGGATAATGAGTCTGTTTGGTTCCACATATGCGAGCAAACATTTTCACTGATGAATCTAAACAAAAGTTCACAGCTACCTCTGTGAATTGCTACGTATATCTACTACACGACTCACTCTTGACTTCATCAATTCTGAAATCGAAAGCACAACATCACTGTTCACATTAACAGAGTTTATGGTGAGTAAAATATATATTATGATTTTAAAATGTAGAAAATAATTCCATAATAATACACACACACACACACATACATATATGTATATATGCGTGTCTGAAATTGTAAAATTTGGCCCTGGACAACGTTTTGTTTTTTGCATCTGGCCCTCGGCCCAAAAACTTTGGACACCCCTGGTCTACCCCAACTCTTAACCCAACCGTCACAGTAATGTTAAAACAGATCTGGATCTGAAGTCTTCTCTGTTAGTATAGCTGATTAACCATGTGGATAGATGATAACAGCCTTCTGAGCCTACCGGTTGGTTCCCTACTGGCCCATATCTATCAGCTGAAAACCACTGATAACACCCATTCAATCGAGTGATAACATTCGAAGTGGGCTGAACATCCAAACTTAAAGAAAGGCCTCCTGGTCCACCCGGGACTTGAACCAGTTAACCCTCTTGCTATGAGTTAACCATGCTAAACACTTAGTCACCATTCTGTTTTTATTGCAACTATTATCTCTCCAATGAACAGCACTTGTAAAACATTTGAAAAAGAATGGGTGGTAACACTTTATTTCGATGGTCCATTTGAGTATTAGTAGACTGTCTGCTAAATATCTGTTGATACTGACAGTATAACAGTATAATGTTGATACTGATACTTTAACAGACATTTAACGGACTATAAGAAACTTTGCAAGTACATGTCAACTTACACTAACCCCAAACCTAACCCCAACCCCAACCCTAACCCTAACCTAACAGTCTACTTATAATCCAATGAGAATTAGTTGCAATGTAACTTATATTCAACAAACAGACCATCAAAATAAAGTGTGACCGAATGGGCTAATAAAATCGTCTTGAACTGTGCACATTACTGTACTGCTTATATATAGTTATTCACACTATTTTTTACAAAATTATTTACAATTTTTATTTTTATTTTTTTACAATTCTTCATTTTCTTCATTTCTGTTTCTTACATTTTTACAGTATAGAATGATCATGCAAATGTTGTGTAAATTGACATTTTGAAATTGATATGCAGCACGGTGGCTCAGTGGTTAGCACTGTCGCCTCACAGCAAGAAGTTCGCTGGTTCGAGTCCCGGCTGGGCCAATTGGCATTTCTGTGTGGAGTTTGCATGTTTTCGCCATGTTGATGTGGGTGTCCTCTGGGAGCTCCAGTTTCCCCCACAGTCCAAACATATACAATATAAATGAATTGGGTAAACTAAATTAGCCGTAGTCTATTAGTGTGTGTGTGAATGCAAGAGTGTATGGATTTTTCCCAGTAATGGGTTGCGGCTAGAAGATTGGAATGGAATGAAGGTTCATTCCATTGTGGTGACTCCTGATAAATAAGGGACAAAGTCGAAGAAAAATGAATGAAATTGAAATATGTGATTCATGTTTCTGTATTTGGAGACGAATCATAGGCATAGCATCTTTTGGAATCTGTGTCAGAATTCACTTTCAAAAGAAGCTACAAAAGCAAAGTGATGTAGAATGCAACATTGTTGCTAGAAACACAGTTGGTTGTGTATTATGTTCTCGAGTTTTAGTAGTCTATAAAGATAACCAAGATTAATGTATATGAAAGCAAAGGGGTGGTTTGGTATGTGTTAGGAAAGCATTTGTATCTAGAAATCAGACATAACCATCCTCATTTACTGTACAAAAAATTGTTTACTTCTGAGCTTTTTTCTTTCTTTTTTTGGATTAAATTTGAATGAAAAGTTGTTCAATGGCATATATACGAACAACAAATAATAACTCGACTTCTGGTTGATCATTTGGCATCAGAAGAGGCTTATATGAAAGGCATATAGACCTCTAGGTTATGCTTATTTTACCAAAATAAAATATGATCATGACTTGATTTTTAATTAATTAATTAAGTTAAGGACAGTAAGGTCTGACTTTGCTTAGAAAAAAGTCTTGTCACTTAACAGAAATACTGTACAGTATAGAATATACAGTCATGGTGCAGTGGAAAAAGAATTAATATTGTGTATGACTCCCATGAGCTTGGAGGACTGCATCCATACATCTCTTCAATTCAATCTCTGATTCAAATAACTTATTAATTAAGTCATCTGGAAAGGCAAAGTAAGCGCTCTTGCAGGACTCACGGAGTTCATCAAAATGATTTGGAGTCATCTTCAATGCCTCCTCCTTCAACTTACCTCAGACATGCTCAATAATGTTCATATATGGTGACTGGGCTGGCCAATCCTGGAGCACCTTGACCTTCTTTGCTTTCAGGAACTTTGACGTGGATGCTGAAGTATGAGGAGCGCTATCCTGCTGAAGAATTTGAATTCTCCTCTGGTTTGTAATGTAATGGGCACAAATGTCTTGATACCTCAGGCAGATGATGTTGCCATCCACTCTGCAGATCTCTCGCACACCCCCATACTGAATGTAACCCCAAACCATGATTTTTCCTTCACCAAACTTGATTGATTTCTGTAAGAATCTTGGGTTTGTGTAGGTTCCAGTAGGTCTTCTGCAGTATTTGTGACGATTGGGTTACAGATCAACAGATGATTTATTAAAAAAATCTACCTTCTGCCACTTTTCCAAATGATCAACTAGAAATCAAGTTATTATTTGTTGCTTTTACAACTGGGATGGACTTTTGTCAGGTAGTGTACAATGGCAGTAAAAAAAGTAAACAAATTCTGCTGTGTCATGTAGCTTGCTTTGATAACATGCCTACAGTTCATGTGCAATATAAACTTGAAAATTAGCTAGGGTGTCACGGTGGCGCTGTGGTTAGCACGATCACCTCACAGCAAGAAGGTCACTGGTTTGAGCCTCGGCTGGGTCAGTTGGCATTTCTGTGTGGAGTTTGCATGTTCCTGTGGGTTTCCTCCGGGTGCTCCGGTTTCCCCCACAAGTCCAAGGACGCGCTATAGGTGAATTGGGTGAGCTAAATTGTCCGTAGTGTATGTGTGTGATTGAGAATGTATGGATGTTTCCCAGTGATGGGTTGCAGCTGGAAGGGCATCCGCTGCGTAAAACAAATGCTGGATAAGTTGGCGGTTCATTCTGCTGTGGCGACCCCAGATTAATGAAGGGACTAAGATGAAAAGAAAATGATTGAATACATTATTTTAGCTATACATTCTGTCATTTTATCCTTGTGTTTAAAATATTATTGCATATTTTGTACCCATAAAATCCCCATGAGCTCCACTAAAACCCCTAGTGACTCCCTCCAATATAATCCAGTCTAGATTAGAAACGCCAGCGAATCATCATATAACACTGTATGTTTTGACCGGAGTGCACCTGGGTAGCTGCGTCTGTGTCAGAAACTGCATGGCCACAAGTGCACGGATACATTTTGTCTGTTTGCGTATCCTTGTTCCCGGGGTTCTTGGGAGAGTTCAATTTTCTAGTAACTCAGCAGACGTCACAGAGCTATTCTGGCCGGCCAGTTGTGACAGGCGGCCAGCAACAGCATCGCCGGGCCAGGAATGAAGGCCGCTGGGGGAGGGAGACTGCTGATCTGGCCAGAGGAAGTGGAGACGCGGGTTCTCCATTACACACAGAGGGTGGAGGGTGGCAGTTTGGGAGAAGGAGTGTAGCGGTGGATCTCCGGAGAGACAAGGAAGAAAGGGAACAGGCACAGGAAGAGGGGTGGGCAAGGTATTTGGGTTTGGTGCCAGCCGAGCCAGGCCTCTGGCATGCTGCATTCCTGAAGATCAACACAACGGTGTTTCCTTTCAGCTCCCCTGCCCACCAACCCCTCCAGCTACTCCACTTTACAACACACACACACACACACTTGCCGTTCTTGTCTGGTGAGCCCAATTAGGGTCGTTATACTTTTGCAGCCAATTTTCCATAAGTGTCTTATAAGATCAGAGACAGGCACAAATACAGCGAAACATTTTACTACAAATGCTTGACTAACCAGTGTATTCATTGGTGTGAAAGCACAAGATACATAGCAATTTAAAGAGAGCTATCTTGAAGTAGTGCAAGGTATGCATTATAAATATTATGTTAGCCTTAAGGTTATTTATATGCAAGATTGTTTCAAAACAGTGACACAATTTGCATTTAAAATATATCTGCATTGCACTTACTGACTTCTGCTACTTGCCAAGTTGCCAGTATAAATGAATGATTCTGATGACATCACTCAACACCTTATTTTCTCATAATTATTTTTGGTCCAATCAAAATCTCTCTGGAATTTAAAGCATCCCACTCCCTACGCTATAAGCAGTGGTATCTGAAATCATTTGTTCACAAAGTACCCCATTTGAATCGATTTATCTATATGAATCTAATATGTTGATCCATTTTTCTACTAGCTACAGTATATATGTTCACAACCGACATATTTGATCTCAACCTGCACAGCAAATTTGCCAGTGTATATTTTACACCACAGGTGTTGAATTTAACCCTTTTCTGGTGTCTATATGAGTATAACCAGGTGAGTGTTCAGGTTACACTTAAAAAGTATATATTTTACACTGCTGAGGTGTATATATTCAACACCTTTAAAAGTGTAACCCGGACACTTGGCTGGTGGGACACATATAGACACTAGAAAAGGATTAAATTCAACACCTGTGGTGTAAAATGTACACTGCCACATTTGCTGTGTACAGTTTCAAATTCACAAGTCAGCAAAAGATACTGACTGTCAATTTGAATACAACTATATCAGTAATTTTACTGAACACAGGAATGTCATCCCTCAAATCTGAACAATTAACACCGATGAGGAGTATGGAAAGGCAACAACAGAAATTCGCACTGTTAAATATCACAATTTTACCCACATCAGTGTTAAAAACAGTACATATACACTTGGATCTTACTACAGGGGCTTACTGTACACCAGATATTCAACACCTCACAATTTGCTGTGTGCCCTCAGAACTCTAAACTTTATGATGATATAATCTCCACCAAATCTTCCAGTTTGAGACTGCTGGCATTGTCTACTACTAGTCAGTGGTTTGAATGCTTTTCCCCTTTTCACTTATGCTTTCTTTTCTCATTCCTGCATGTTTTTTTTGATAATGTTTTAAACTTTAAGTGGTACGGTGCCACCATATATGCTGTAATACTGCCTAACTGAATTTTAGAGGATGCCTCAAGCTATTTTGCAAAGAATTATGTCTACATAAAAAAGATTAGTAGAAAGAAGTATAGCTAAGTCAGCTAGCATTAGCTAGCAAGCTAATGACACTTGTCAATTGAAAATATCAAGAAAATTCTGCTCAGCAAATTCAGTTAATTTCATATAATTACTGATAAAGCACAAATAAACACAACAATACACACTCTGCTGTACAATGAGAAAGAAGGCAAAAATACTATCAAATATATAAAATAAACATAATAATAAACACTGCAGAAAATGATAATAAGCAATAAAATTCATTCTTTCTTTGTGTTTTCCAGTTCACAACAAGTGCTCTGGGTCGAATAGAATGTTAAGTCCTGTTAGGCACGGTAATCAAATTTATGGAAATATTTGTGGATAAAATGAACATTTTTAATGAAGTATTTGAATTATGACGAATACTGTACTGAATGCAGTTTCTCAAAGTATTTAATTTTACATTTTAAAAATGTAATTAAAATTCAATTTAGTTTGTTATTATTATTTCCACAGCAAAATATAATTATTATATGCTAATAATTACAATTAAAATACATATTTCCAAAAATAATATTACCTTTAAATACTCATATCAGTAAAGGTCATGCATTCAATGATAACATTTTTAAGAGTGGTTTATTGTATGCAGTCGTGGCCAGTCAAATCTCTGTTCATGTATTTCTTGCAATGCAGGGTTCAGGAGGTTAAAATGCCTGCTGCCTGCAGACTGCTTGGCAGCGGGTGTAAATTAAGAGGGTCAGGACCCTGTTAAAGGATCCTACAGGGTAGTGATGAGTACAGACATGCTGGGTCAATATTCAGTGCTGAAGCTTGACTGGATGGGTCAGCTGGTCTGCTTTTACTCTTGAATTACACTATAGAGCAGCCTTTCATAAGAACTGTCATTCATGAGAATAAAGGTTATGTAATCATGGAATTAGCTTTGCAGTGTATTGCTGACAAATGGATTACTGAGAAGGACCACAATGACCTTTGAAGTCGCACGTATTGCTGGTCCAGCCAGTGATCACAAGAAGTGCTGACAACAAAACTCGATTATACCCCTTTATAAATATTCACCAGACACAAAACATGTGTTGTGTTATATTATATTATATTATATTATATTATATTATATTATATTATATTATATTATATTATATTATATTATATTATATCTTATTATAATACATTTGTTTAAAGGGTTAGTCCACTGGGATATCATATTTTAAACTTTAGTTGCTATATAATGTAGCTGTGTGAACATAAACAACATCTCTGAATGTAATACACTCAAAGTTCAATGCAAAGGGAGACATTGGTTTTTACAGAGGTAGCAAAGCCTACAGCGAACGAAGTTTGGGGACTACAAAATTATACATCCGGGTTAATGATGTCATAAACCCTTCAGGTTACGAACATACACCCTGCGCAGTGAAGGGGCGTGGCCAGATGCACTGTAATGTAATGCAGCAGAGACGCTTCCTGGTGATATGGTGCCAACTACTTATTTAAAAATGAGAAGAAAAAACACAGTTCTTGAGATTTTTTTGGAACAACTTCATTGTTTCATTGTCAATTCGCATGGAAAACCATGAATAAATATTTTTTTTACAAAAAGTGACTAAGTATAATCATATTAATAAAGTATTATTATATATGGATTGATATTTGTATTTTACTTTAAGAACAGTATAAAATATTATTGTTATTGTTTTTTTATCATTTTGTGGTCAATAGTTTTCCTAGTTATGTTATTTTATCCCTGTAAATAATTTTTTTAATAATAATAATAATAATAATAATAGTAATAATTGTAATACAGAAGTATAATTTTTATTTTAAAATTTAAATAATTTCCCAGTTATTCTCTTTACAGGCACCTATGAGTTTTGACCTATTAACCAAAACAAATAAATATTTAATTTTATAAACCATGTATTCACTCATTAATTTTCCTTTGGCTTAGTTCCTTATTTATCAGGGGTCACAACAGCAGAATGAACCATCAACTATTCCATCATGTGTTTTAAGCAGCGGATACCTTTCCAGCCACAACCCATTACTGGCAAACACTAATACACTCTCATTTACACATGCACTCATACAGTATGGCCAATTTAGTTCATCCAGTTCACCTATTGTGTATGTCTTTGGAATGTGGGGGAAACCGGAGTACCTGGAGGAAACAAATGTGAACACGGGGAAAACATGCAAACTCCACACAGAAATGCCAACTGACCCAGCCTGGACCCAAACCAGTGACCTTCTTGCAGTGAGGTGACAGTGCTAACCAATGCAATATGTTGAGCAATATGTTTACATTTTAAAGCTCCAGTAGAGGTTAACAAGACGTGAAACAAACAAAAACAAATTTGTTAATACCAATCAGTATCAGTCAAGGTTCCGTTACACTTGATGAGCTTATGATGATTGATGAAATGATAATTAATGAAGTCTTGTGTTGGTGTTTTGACGTGGCGTGTATTCACAGGTACTCGTGCAGGGGCTCCGGCAGAGGTGTTTTTGCAACACCTGAAGAAGAGTTTTTCATCCTCCTGCTGAACACGGCAGCTGTTTTGAGGGAAGGTGAAGAAAGACGCTGCTAATTTGAGGGCCGTTGGTTTGCAGGATTGCAGAATGATGCTCTGTGGGCTTCTTCACAGACACTGCTGACAAGATCTGCAGTCTGTCTTGATGTTTTAGTTAGGACGAGCAGATCTTTGGTCTTAGTGGTAAACTTTTTTGTGTGTTACCAGTCATTTGAAATATTTGGTTGCTTTGATGTATTTATATTGTATTTATATTGTTATATGTATTTATTTACATTTATTGGATGTATTACCATCTTGAGTATTCAAAAATTTAGCAGAATATTAAATATATACATTATTATATACATTGTTATAAAAAAGAAAATATCAAAAATAAAAATTAGTATTTCATCAATATAATTTATTATTATTGTTAGTGTTATTGTTATTCAAAGTCATTTCTTAACGAAATATTATTGATTGTAATTATTGTAATATTAATACACTAACACTACTAACCATAAATTATTATTATTAATATATCATTGGTTATTATTAGGGGTCAAGCAGCAAAGATGCGCAGACATCTATCGCTTTCATTAGCGTTCCTATTATTATTAGGGGCCAAGCAACAACGCTGCAAAGGCATCTATTACTTTCATTAGCATTGCTATAATCATTATTAGGGGTCAAGCAGTAAAGCTGCGAAGGCACCTATTGCTTTCGTTAGCGTTCCTTTTATTATTAGGGGTCAACCAGCAAAGCTGCGAAGGCACCTATTGCTTTCATTAGTGTTCCAATTATTAGGGGCCCAGCAGCAACCCTGCAAAGGCACCCATTGCTTCCGTTAGCGTTCCTATTATTATTATTATTATTATTCTGCTTCTTCTTCCGCTGGATTTGAATAACAGCCCATATAACCGTAAGAGGGAAAGTTATATAATTTGGCACAATGATAGAGGGCAGAGTCAACATGAACCACAGCAAACCTGAAGTTTCTAACTCAAACTCTCTAGCGCCACCACTTGTCCAAATTTTCACTTATGTTTATCATTATAGCTTTTGAACAGAATGGGCTACAGTCAGTTTAATTCAAACGCACCATATGACGTCATTTTCTGTCAATTCTTTCGCTATTTTAAATTTTTCGCAAAACTTGTTTGATCGAACTCGTCCCAGGCTGTTTATCCGATTTTCACCAAAATTGAATCACATGACCTACAGACCATGCTGACCAAAAGTTATGGAATTCAAGTTGATTTGACTAACCGTTTTTATTTAACTTGCGAACAAATGTTAACGTAGAGCTTGCGAAAATCAACTTGAAGCGATATATCTGTAAAGCATTGACGTATTCACACCCAACTTGGTCTGTGTTATGACAACTATGGTCTGAGGTTATCTGCAGCGTTTCGGAGCACTGCCCTCAAGTGGTCAAGAGATACAAAAAATATTTTTTTTGCTTATATTAAAATTATATTATATTATTCATTCATTCATTCATTTTCTTTTCGGCTTAGTCCCTTTATTAATCCGGGACCGCCACAGCGGAATGAACTGCCAACTTATTCAGCATTAGTTTTACGCAGCGGATGCCCTTCCAGTCACAACCCATCTCTGGGAAACATCCATACATTGTCATTCACACTCATACACTACGGACAATTTAGCTTACCCAATTCACCTGTACCGCATGTCTTTGGACTGTGGGGGAAACCGGAGCACCCGGAGGAAACCCACGCAACCACGGGGAGAACATGCAAACGCCACACAGAAATGCCAACCGGCCCAGCCGGGAATCGAACCAGCGACCTTCTTGCTGTGAGGCGAACGTGCTAACCACTAGGCCACCGTGGCGCCCTATATTATATTATATTATATTATATTATATTATATTATATTATATTATATTATATTATATTATATTATATTATATTATATTATATTATATTATATTATATTAATGTATGGATGTCATGGTGGCGCAGTGGGCAGCACAATTGCCTCACAGCAAGAAGGTTGCTGGTTCGAGCCTCGGCTGGGTCAGTTGGCATTTCTGTGTGGAGTTTGCATGTTCTCCACATGTTCGCGTGGGTTTCCTCCGGGTGCTCCCGTTTCCCCCACAGTCCAAAGATATGTGGTACAGGCGAATTGGGTAGGCTAAATTGTCTGTAGTGTATGTGTGTGAATGAGTGTGTATAGATGTTTCCCAGTGATGGGTTGCAGCTGGAAGGGCATCCGCTGTGTAAAACATATGCTGGATAAGTTGGCGGTTCATTTCCCTGTGGTGACCCTAGATTAATAAAGGGACTAAGCTGAAAAGAAAATGAATGAATGTATAATATTATATGTATTATTATTAATAATTCGTTTATAATGGTTATAATGGTGGTAATGATGTTATTAATTGTATCAATATAAATATAATAATTATTATATATGCAAATTTTGTAAAATCATTTTTAACAGAAACTTTTATAGTAACAACTACATTAAATATTCTAAATGATTATTTTAAATCAATTAATATTATTTGCATATCATAATTATAATCATTATTGTTATTATTATACATAAAATGCATACTACTAGCACTTGTTAACACTTGTTTAAATTATTTATTTGAAAAGAGTTGAATCAACACAATTCTTGAGTTTTTTGGGGGGCAACTTAATAGTTTTATGTTCAATCCACTTAAATTTCTAAAAAGAATTAAGTTATCTTAATAGACATGTTGGGTTTGTTTGCAAGCCAGCATTTTTTTAAAAATAGTACCAACACTATTTACACTAACACCACTATATGATTCTAAATGACCGTAAAATTGTGGTAAATGGTAATGTGGTGATAAACACAGTGATACAGACTCACTCTCTCTGTGTGTGGTCCTTAAATACAATTTTTTCAAGAGTTGCACTTTCCTGCAAGTGCCACACAATCACATTGTTCTCCTGTGAATGCATGTTTTCCTGACAAACCTGTGTATATATATGCTGTGTAATGTCACAGAACATGTTTTAATATGTGTGTGTCTCTGTGCCTGTGTGTCTGTATGTGTCAGATTCCTGTCCTGCATGTGTGTGTGTGTGTGTGTGTGTGTGCGCGTGTGTGCGTGTGTGTGCGTTTCTGTCGGCTCAGGTTATGTTGATGCTGAATGGCTGCTCCTCGAGGGTCTGTGGGCCTGCAGGGTGGTCTTTCTCTCATCAGCAGCATTAGGGTCCGGTGTATGATGGCTGCTGACCCCTGCGAGGGCCAAAACCAACCTAAGCTCTGCTCCTGTCACTGGCAGCACTCTGTCACACCGGGCTCTACATACACAGAAAACAGTAAAACCTTGTAAAGCTTTTCTTAAACCAGTTCTGTGTGTTTAGTTGAGCTGAAAAAAAAAACCAATGTTAGTCATTAAGACAAAGTTTAGCACTTTTAGTGATTTTATTTTTAGTGAAATGACACATTGGGTCTGGAACAGACAGCAACTTTAAAGATTGTTTTAAAAAAACTGTTGTGACAAGTTATGACAACACATGTTTTATGAAAATTTTGTGATTATTTAGTTATTCTCCACTTTACAAAGAAGATTTAAAGTAAAAAAAAAAAAAAACAACAACAACAGCAACAGCAAGTTTAGAACCACCTGAGGGTGTTTAAATATGTTATTATTTTAAACTGGGTAAAATTTAATATTTTCAAATGTAAAACGTAAAATGTTATATGATATTATAAAAGTGTCACATAATTAGAGACAAAACACTTATTTTTGTATTAGAATATTAAGGTTAAGATTACAGAACTGGAGTTACTGCTTAAATACAAATAAATGGACCTTTTTAATATACTGTGAATGGATGATTAATGATGTTTCAGATGAAGAAAAGTTCATTTTGAACTAATATAACAATACGAAACTAATGAATTGTACTCAATAAGGCCAGACATGTGCATTAAGTTTTTTTCACACCTAGAATTAAAATGTGTTTCTGTTTTCCCAATACACTAAATGCAGGTATACAGTAATTGGTGTTATGAAAATTATTAAGCTTGCCCCCTTTTGACCCCTTCTAAGTCGAAAAAGAAGGGATCAGTATATGGAAATTACTGTACCGTGAGCCTCAGACATGATTGTGTCTTTTTTTCATTGAAATTTCATGACTGTAAAACTCCAGTGGACAACAGGTCAATCAGAACACAAAGCAGACTCTTGCGTGACTCACTGGCTATGCCCTCAGCATTTGCATGTACTTTCAGTCATTCATCCGGACCTGACTAGCAGCCCCATCATTAGAAAAACACAGACTTAGGCCCCGTTTTTACTAATGCGTTTTCATGTTAAAACGCATAAGTTTTGCTACAGTTACGCCATCTGTCCACACTACGCCGGAGTTTTCGAGCCCCGAAAACGGAGCGTTTTGGAAACGCTGGAGAGGCCGTTTTCATTCTAAAACGCTGCTGCTCCGTCTCAGTGTGGATGGAGGAAACGGACACATACGAAAATGGAGGCATGGCTGCAGAAATTTGCTACTAGATTGGGGCTTTTGGGTGATTGTGTAACCTTCCCTTATTCGTCAAGCCCCTATCACATGACTATAACGCCACCGGAAGATGGCACACCAGCCTTTACTGTAAACAACAACATAGACACAGAAATGGGAGCGTTGTAGGCACCATTGTTCAGTTAAACTCTGCCTTTTTTACTACAACAGCAGCATATATTTGCAAGAGGCAAGCTTTTGTTCGAGCACTCGCTAATCGTGCGCATTTCAAGCGACGGAAGCCCTATTTAGAATACCGAGCGAGACACGTGCTTCCTGTTTATACTTTAACGTGCATGCCAAGAGTGCGCGAATGGTCACGTGATATTCATTTTTGCTGGAGTACTGTGAAGGGAGATATGTTCAGAAATGCTGGGTGAAATCGCTAGTGTGGACACGGATCGTTTTCATGCTAAAACACAGTTTTAAAACTAAAACGCACTAGTGTAAACGGGGCCTTAGATGCAGCTCTGGGATCATTAATATGCACACGTCAGGCTGCGTTTAATAAGTCAAAGTTTCCCAGTGAGACAGCAACGATAATTTTCCTTCCATAGTTATTTTTAAGTATATATTTAACTTACTATGTATGTGGGACATATTCAAAAGAGTAGGTAAAATAAACTTCCAACCATTACATTTAACGAGGCGTCTAATTCATTTGTTAAAATATTTTTTTGACAAATGAAGAATTATCATATTGCCCATGTTCTGCGTACATCATGCTGTGTGTGTGTATGTGTATGCGCTCATGTGTGTGTGTGTTTGTGAAACTTGCATGTCAGAGCGGAGCTCATTAATATTTACGACAGATCCATCCCAATATGGTCAAGTATATAAAACTGTTTCTGGAGATTAATTTAGCTAAGCCATATACCTACGATGTAGATATCAGAGAACAATTTACCTTAATGAACCAATGCAGTATATGCAAAGTAAATGATTTAAAAATATTTATATGTATTTTTATATTCTGGGTAAGGCATAAGACTAAAATTGTTCATCCAATTAAAATTTGTCAGGCCGACATTTCCTATAATTCTGATAAGTATCCCAAGCTGTCTGTCAACAAATGTAGATTTGTACATCCGTTCACACAAATCCACCTTTTGAATGTGCATGCATGCCATGTTCACTTGCACGTGTGAGAGCAGTAAAAACAAATGCTGAATCAAAACTTGTTAAAATCCTGAATCAATATGGCAGTTACTTCTGCACTCTGGAGGAAGAATGACACCATGGCTGAAGTATTTCGAAGTATCACGCAAAGCTTATGTAGATTTTGTTGTTTTATGAATGGGCTATATGCACAGAAGTGTTGTTCAGCCACTGAAGTCTTTTGGCGAATGATTGATGTGACTATTTTCAGTTTCATAAGGGACCTTTTACAGCATCAATAATGTAGATTTTTGATTTAGTTTAACAGCAAAACAAGTTAATAGTGCTATTCCGCCTAGTCTGATTTACTGAGCTGAAGTTGTTTTTATATTCACATTGGTTTATTTTTGAACAATGATAACCTGTGTTGTGCTCCCTATATTGTTTACCATGCTACTTTGAATATTCTGTCTGAAATAGCATGTAAGTATGGCTTAGTAATACATGTAATTCCTGCACGTCGCCGGCCAAACACTAGCATAAGTCAGTTTAGGACAAAGCACGTGAGTGAGTGAAACCAGCGATCCTAGCATGCATGAAATATTGCACATTATGACAATTGTGTCGTTTGCTACACAACTAAAAACATGCTAGATATAATACAGTTTTTCGTTAAGAATTTCAGTGTTATAAAGTACTGTAAAGTTGTCTAACTGAATGACATGATCTAGTGCAGGGATCACCAATCTTGGTCCTGGAGGTCCGGTGTCCTGCAGGGTTTAGCTCCAACTTGTCTCAAAACACCTGCCTGGATGTTTCAAGCATACCGAGTGAGAACTTGATTAGCTTGTTCAGGTGTGTTTGATTAGGGTTGCAGCTAAAATCTGCAGGACACTGGACCTCCAGGAACAAGTTTGGTGATCCCTGATCTAGTGAGTTGTCTACTGTCATCTTTAGGTGCGCGTTCATTATTTCTGGAGCTGTGGCTTTGGACGGCAGGGGAGGGACTGTTTCAAAGATATTATGCTAACAGATAGCATTTTAGCATTACCTACCGCACCTTTGCACCTTATCTGAAATACAGCAAAAATGCCTTATATAATCAATGTTTACAAGTTTTCAGCTTTCTTCAAAATATCTTCTTTTGTGTGTTTAACAGAAGAAATAAACTCATAAAAGTTTATAATCACTTGAGGGAGAGTAAATAGTGAGTTCATTTGAATTTTGGGTTGAACTATATCCCTTTAGAACTTTATACTTTTGCTTAAGTGTCTATTTCTGTATTAATTCACAATCTCATTTGTACATTTTAGTATGATTTGCTCATTCCCCAATGAGGTAGAGTAGAGTAAGGGGTGGGGTTTCTGGGAAAAACCTTTTAAAAAAGCTTTTGTTTTCATACAATTTAAGACATGTGAATTTATGTGACAAGCGTCACGGTGAAGCAGTGGGTAGCACAATCACCTGACAGCAAGAAGGTCCCTGTAACGCCGGGAAGTGACACTGACAACGGCGGTGAGGATCCAATCGCAGATTTATTGGCAAGTCAGCAAAGCAGTGGTCAACGGGAACAAACAGATGTATGCAGGTATTCAGAATCCTAGTCGTACAACAGGCAAAAGGTCAACAAGGCTGGTAGCAGGCAAGGATAAACAAACAAGCAAGGCTAGGATCAAAACACAAAAGACTAGACAAAGGAAACGCGTTGTAATGCCACATACAGTTAACAATACTCAGCAATGACTGTGTGCGTGAGTGTGTTGCTTATAAAGTGTGTGTAATCAGTCCAGAAGCAGCTTCAGCTGTGAGAGTCTAATCAGATGGTGACTTGGAGGAGGTGTTTGTGTGTGTTGTATGACTGGATCTGTAGTCCGTTTACAAGCAGATTTGTAGTTCATGAGATGTGTGTGTGTGTGTGTGTGTGTGTGTGTGTGTGTGTGTGTGTGTGTGT
>CAIGQQ010031643.1:0-21448 GCA_903798035.1 Danio albolineatus
AGCAGTAAACACAATACCGTCATACCATGAAACTGTGATATTTTTATCCAAGGTTATCATGCCGTCAGAATCTTATACCGGCCCATACATAGTCGCCATAGAAAACGTGAACATTTTCTAGAGAGTTTTTTAGATAGCCTATTTTTTTTAGTGAGGAGCATTTTAAAGAGATAGTTCACCCAAAAGTGATTCACCCTCTAGTGGTTCAATAAAGCCTTTGTGAGGTTCATTCTATTTAATACAGTAAGATATTTTGAAGAATGCTGAAAACCTGTAACCATTGACTTCCACTGTAGGAATTCAAATACTATAGAGGTCAAAGGTTATAGGTTTTCAACTAGGCATGGGCTGGTATAAGATTCTGACGGTATATAACCCTGTATAAAAATATCACAGTTTCATGGTATTGTGATTACTGCTTTAAAAGATGTTGTTTTTGAATGTTTGGGTAAAAACAAAAACTTTTTCCCCCTTTGAACACAATATATCTTATTTTGGGAACATTTTGAATATTTTGGAAAAGTAAACACGTCAGGTTAAACAATCCAAATGAATCACCAACTTCTGCTCTCTTTGCTAGTTTCAAAAACACAGATTTTATTACAATTTAAAATGGCATCTTTGGATATCTTTTTTGCTGCAGATACTGTTGTTTTAAAAAACTTACCTCACATTTACCAAAGAACCTTTTTTAAAAACCTTGACTTTTTCTATATTATATTTCCTAACTTATTTGGTGTTCAGCAGAAGAAAGTCAAACAGGTTTAGAACAATTGAAGGGTGAGTAAATAATTGCAGAATTTTCAGCTTGAACTTATCACTGTAAAAACATAAACAATCTCATTCATAACACAATAGAGTTCAATGCTGATACACTAGTGAAGCTGTTTCTGCCTTCACCTTAATTTTTTGACAGTATTTTTATTTTAAAATTCTGATTCGTTTACAATATTTAATTGAATCATTTAATTTAAAAGTTTTTTGTAGCTCATCGATAAAACAAAGAAACAAAAGGTTATGTTAAACTCGAAATGACGATCTCGGTCAAAGGCATTAGCCCTAACCACCTCCTCGTCGTTCTCCCTCTCTTTTCAGGTGGGTTGGTGGGCCAAATTAAAAGTTACCATAAGCCAGCTTCAGCTCGTGGGCACTACTTTGGGCGTCTTTGTTCTAAAGCATCAATTACAGTAAAGAAACTTTATTTTAAAGAGTTTTTGCACTTATTTTTAATAGTATTAATATTTATAAAACCTACAACTCTTCATGCAGGTAAGTAATTATGATGTATCTTCAGATGTAACATTTACACTTCTTTTTTGTCTCTTCTATAAATTAATTGCTCAGTTGAGAGAAACAGTAACAAAACACACTCGCTGTTAATTCGTAGGTTTGCCTATTTCAGCTGCACCCTAGGAATACCCTAGGCAAAACGTTCAGATTTAAGCCAGCGTTTAGTATGAGCAGAGATGTTGACTCACCTGAGGATCTTGAGTTTTAGAATAGTGAAAAAAATTATAGGCTGCAGCAGCAAAGGTAGGGCCAACTATTTATTTAAACCTCATGTTTTCCCAATTAATTTTGAACAAGGACCAATTTATGTGGTTTCTAGAGTGCCACTTATGAATATGTACATGGATAAATATGGTTCAAGAAGAAAAGGAGGTTCAAAACAATAAGTGTAATACAGCTTCACCACCCCAAGCCCCAAACACACCCAACTACTACAATAGTACTCAATGTAACAATTTATCCACCAAAACTCTTGTCATGTTAAAACAAGAATCAATATAATCAAGAACTAGATATGGATTACAGTGCAGCCCAAAAATACAAATTAATTGTAATAAAAAAGTGTGTCCTCTACACAGAATGATGTTGGAACATTATTTTACCCACACTGTTACCCTGATGAAGGCTAGTGATTGTCGAAATGCGTACGTGCAGTTTTGTTTTAGGGAATACGTCTAAATTAATCAAGTGGTTAATTTTTGAGACCTAATTTGTTTTTGTATAATGTGTGAAGATGACAACAGCTACACGTCAGAAATATATTTGTGTCTGTGTTAACCACTAACGTTAAATTCTTATCATGGTCGTACTTTCTATCGTATTTTCTCACGAAAAAGGAAAACGTTGTGAACACTTCTTTGGAAATTGGCAGTCAATACGTTTCATCGACTGTGCTGACTGATTAAATTTTGCTAAAGATTACTGTGAACACAGGGCAATGGGATCTTTCTCAAATGAGTAGAAAAATTAATGTTTGTACCCCAAATTCTGGGAAACAAACGGACAAACTCAACCGCTATAAAAAGTTATTGAGGACTCCTTCACACAAAAATGAAATTTTACTTACTGTTTATTTGGTCCCAAATCACTAAAGACAATGTATTTAGTAAAGCTGTGACCATTGACTTCCATAGTACCATTTATTTTTCCTATTATGGAAGACAATCTGAACTCATCTACCTGCATAGTATGAAAAACAAATACTACAGAACTCAATGGTTACAGCTTTCTTCAAAATATCTTCTTTTGTGTAAAACAGAAGAAAGTAGCTTAAACAAGTTTGAGGCAATCAGGTTACAAACAGGTTTGTTCAACACAGCATATAAAGAGCGTACTTTGAAATGAAAATTCATCAATCAACTTGGTTTTGATTTCCCTTCCTCGAAAGTTTTATGTAATTCTCCAAAACCCAAGTTTGACCCATATCTACTGTAATGTTGAATATGTGCATTTGTGTCAAGAAAAAGAAGAGGGTAGAGAGAGTGAGGGAGAAAGCAGAGTGCAAAAGAGAGAGTATGGGTTTGTGGTTTTGAGCGGATGGGAGGGCCATCCTGTGAAGTGCATCTCTCAGTATGTATGTGGCAAAAAAAATGACACAAAGGGTCGGGGGTGGGGCAATTAGTGGAAAACAGATGAGAGCACTTTGAAAAAAAAAACATCTCTATTGTTGCTGGCAGTTCAAATGGCAAGAAAAAAGGCATATTTAAGATGCAGGGGCTAAGAGAGAGCAAAGCATAAGTTTGGTTATTATTTGATTTATCAAATTATAATGGAAGAAACTGGACATGCATAATTATTTTCAAGTCTAGTTGTGTATATACAACATATATTATATTTTAGGATTTTTTTGTTCTAAACATGTCATGTTTAGATCAGTGTATTTGTGGTCATATGTCAAATGATTCACTTTTTTCATGGTTTTCGTGGTTTAATTCTATACAATAAATTGTATATTAGAGTGCATTTTACAGGAAAAAATGGTCACTATGTAATTGCAAGCACGCACTGTAATTCTATGCAATATGTGCTCCACACATGTGAAAATGAATTATTATATTATGAAATTCCCAATGTTGTGAGGATTATTTAAAAACATTCTGATATAAGAAAAAATGTCAGGCCTCTTTTTTTCTGACTGGCTTCTTGGACTCACCTCCACTTTACATTTGGAAAGAATTAGATATGGCACCTCTGACAACTCAGATCCAGTCTTTTTTTTCTCTAATGCAACATAAAGACTAGCAATGGTGTTTATTTTCAGAAGATTTCAGTTTTTCCTCTCTCTGTCTCTCTCTCTCTCTCTCTATCTCTCTCTCTCTCTCTGTCTGTCTCTCTCTTTACATCGATTGTCATATCTTTTTGTAGGTTGTATATGTTGTAAGTTGTGATTTTGTTTTTTTTTCTCGTTCGTTCATTCATTTTTCTTTTCGGCTTATTCCATTTATTAATCTGGGGTCGCCACAGCGGAATGAACTGCCAACTTATCCAGGATATGTTTTACGCAGCGGATGCCCTTCAAGCTGCAACCCATCACCGGAAAACATCCATACGCACTCATTCACATACATATACTACGAACAATTTTAGCTTACCCAATTCACCTATACCACATCTTTGGACTTGTGGGGAAAACCGGAGCACCCGGAGGAAACCCACACGAACACAGGGAGAACAACAGAAACAGAAATGCCAACTGACCCAGCCGAGGCTCGAACCAGTAACCTTCTTACTGTGGCAACGGCTCTAGCCACCGTGCCACCGCATCGTCCTATTTTCCCTTGTTTCATACTTTAATTTACATCTTGCACAGATTATGGTTACATGATGGGTTTGTGGGTCTGTTCTGTTTTCTGCAAAAACTATGCTAAAAAAAAAATTCTGAAATACTGTAAATTAATTAGAAAATTTAAACAAAAAACACACCAAGTCAGTGCATGTTCCAGTTTATTTCATAATATTTACAGAAGAATTTCTGACACAATATGCATTCATTTTAAGTGTCTTTTTTTCAACTTTTTTTTCCCTTTCTTTAAAGTACATTGTTCCTATGACAAAATATCTCTACCCCATTAGTGTCCTCTTAGCTCTTTAATAGATTTGGCGATTTGTCCCGTTGTTCCTGTGGCGGCCAGTTGTGTATGGTCCAGGAGCCATATTCACAAAGCTTTATCCCCTGAGTTATTTAAAAAATCACAAAAAGTCACACACCAAACTGCAGGGCAATAGAGCGACCTCGAGCATGTACTTCGAGCATCCAGAAAAGCACTCAGTTTGCTAATTTGCCATGAGAAAAACACTGTCTTGTGGAGCAAGGAAACGGCAGTAGCTCTTTAAATAACTCCTGAGCGAATCTTTGTGAATAGTGGCTGAAGATTTACTTTGCTTTTACTCTGAACAAGGGTGCAAGACAAGTTAATACTGGAAACTTTTGTGTGATTTTGGCAGAAATGGATCATCTTTACACTCCAGTTGCAAGCTCCATGTCTGCGCACACTATTTTCACAAGGGTTTTCCTTTAAAAATGGTCCATATTTCAACAAAATATGCTTTTAAGTGATCATGTGAAAAAAGAAAACAAGCAGTCTGTGTCTTTGGTTGTATTGATGGTATTTCAGTTGTAGTTATAGTTGTACCACACCTTTTTTTTAAGCCTTTAGTCATGGTTTATTCAATTGTGATATCATAGACAATTCATATTTACAACAGCAGTTATGGTATCTCCAGAATATTAGCAGTTTACACATTATATTAAATGACCAGTTGGACGAATCCTCCATTCATTTATAAGACAGACACATACAGCTTCTCGTTGCTGTTTGCTATATTTGGCTTCGTAATTTCGCACATGTGCACCAGCGATGACTGACTGCCTTCATTGTGCTACTTTCCCAAATTAGTTCCTCTGCATTTGGGTTAGTAGCATATCCAGCGCCCCGTTTTGAATCAGGGAAAGTAACAAGAAAGAAGACTTTATAGCATAGGGTACACATGGAAGAATAGGGAATAATAAGATAGCTAGCAAATTAAATTCTCGGCTAGGTGACTTTATCGTTTGGATTACAGCGAATAAAAAAAATAAAACTTATCAGCAGATCCAATAGTTTTCTTTTAATATTCAGCAGTCCATTTGCTCTTATCCAAGCTTGCAAAATGCATATCTATGTTATATAGCTGAATTTACAGGTTAATAATACATATAATTGACTTTAAATGCATGTATACATTTACAGTAGGTTAAAAAACTGATTGCGCCCTGTGATGTTAAACAATTTCTCATAGGTAATTACATCAAAATTTAATAAAACCATCCATCGTCCAAGTGTACTACTGGAATCACAGTATTACTGTCTTTGGAAAGAACAGTAACAGGTGTTTTGTCAGTGTTTGGCTGAAACACAGAGCTGCAATCATTATGTACATTAGAATAATAATAAATAAATAAATAAAACCTTCCCGTTTTGTACATCCAAACACCCCGGAAGACCAACAAAATAGATGCGAGTGTGAATTTACAGATACTTACAAATAATCCAGTTTTTAAAGGGAAGTCCTGCCAAACTAAGATATATATTTAAGGGTGACACCCTGGAATATTAAAAAATAAATTATATCTGTAAAGTTTTACTTTTTTGCCTCAGTGTTAATAGTATTGGTAAAGGTAAACTGGATATTAAGTGCTCATATAAAGTGCTGAAATTCAAATGATGCAACCATTGGCCGTGTGTGTAATATTACCTCATAATCATCCCGTACAGCATCCTCATAACATCTCAGTTTTCATAAAATGTATCACGATATATGTTGAAAAGCAAATAATCATGGGAATTGTCGCTAGAAGCGTAGAAAATGAGCCTTAATATTGCAATATGCTCATTTGGAGTGTCAGTTTAGTGTGTGTAATTGCTGATAATTAGTGTTTAAGATGGTACAATTTTGCAAGACATTTGTGTTAAAAAAAAAGCAAAATACATAGAGATATGAGTTGCGTAGGTTGTCATTGATCTCCGTTTCACTTATCAAATTGAAAGACTGGCCACAGGTGCATCGCCTACATTCTGTCTGAAGGCACCCAGCTAAAAATACCGGGATGAATGGAACTGTGGAACAACAGAAGGTCATGGCGTGGCTGTGGGTGTCAGATCTTGCTGTTCTCCAGGTGCGAGTCAATGTGCTTGATCAAGGCATCATCAGGGTAACCAACAGGAAAGATTAGCTGGCACAACGGGCAGCTCCTGACATCACCCTCCTCCTCCGTCTCCATCCACAGCTGCAAAGGACACAGTGACATGTTTGATAGGTGTGTAATGCTTAAAATTCACCGTTAAAACAGATATATGTCAAGTTTAATCGGTAGTGAAATCTTTCATTCCTTGACTGGAAAAAAAAAACAGCAGTACTCAAGCCTTCTGGACATTGATTTCTCTGGTATCTGTAAGCATTGTTACTGTGGCAAATATATCTGTTTGTTACAGCAGTCAGACACAGCAACAGTTGCTCATAAAATGATATGAGTTTGGAGGTGAGCCAATATGGCCAGTAGCAGACCGGATTTGTGCATTAGGAGGGATGTAGCCTTTATCTGAAATCACATACTTTAATATTAGTAACAAGTACAGTCAAAATGTGCCTGCTACTTCCTGCTACTTTTTAAAAATGGTTGCAAAGTAAATGACTTCTTCAGAATATGTACCTACTCCTTAAATGATGCCATTTCAGATGCAACTGTGTCCCTGTCAAAATATCTCTGCAGCCAGGCAACAATGGCTCACCCAATGATGTGAGCTTTGGGATGTGATTTTCTATTTGTGTTAGCTATTTGCCAATAGCAAACTAGGATTGATATACAGGAATGTAAGACTGCATTCAAAATGACATGCTTCCATATGCTATATTAGGTGAAAACAGTTTGTGACATGCTTCCATATGATATATTAGGTGAAAAACAGGCTGTGACAAAGTATGTCTGAATTCACAGTGTCAGACAATAACCAGATGACTTGGTCCCATACTAGGATACTGTTCCTCGAGACCACAGGAGAGGGTTTGTGAATTGCGATGAAGTGACTGATGTTGCTGCAGTAGTTCAGATAATCGTCCAGATTACATTCTACACACATTCATACACATTCATACTGTGCATCGATGGATTTGCTCTTCAGTGTTTGAACTTTCAACAACACTAAACTGATCTTCAACTCTGAAAATGATACTGACATGGTTTCAGTTTCCTAGAACTTCCGTGTTAAGCTGCTTTGGCGCAGTCTGTGCTATAGACATAAAGCTTAATTGTTTGAAATGTATAGATCAGCTCTGAAGTAATTACTCAAGGAAAATAAGTACAAATTAAGAGTATGTGATTTCAGATGGAGTCTAAAAGTCTAGGTCTGCTACTTTTTTCATGTTCTGCTTCATCTTGTTCAGATGGATGAATTAGGCAGAATAAGTCCACTAGTTGGTACTTTGTGGTAGTGGTAGTGCTCCATCTTGCACAGATAGCTGAATTTACAGTGGCCAAGAAAGGTTAACGCGCTGCAATTTAAGAAAGCACATGCAATAACAGAAAACACCGGCAGATAAAGAAAGGATCTTCATCAATTTGACAGCACACCTGTTACAAATTCTCACAACACAAACAACGGAAGAAATGCGCAGCAAGTTATTGAAAACACAACGAAAGAAAACACGCAGCAAGTTATTAAAAACACAACGGAAGAAGACGCGCAGTAAGTTGATGAAAACACAACGGAAGAAAACGTGCAGCAAGTTGATGAAAACACAACGGAAATGTTTCAAGAGGACCCTAAAACATGACGGACCTAGCTAAGATACGGATGTAGTTAATTTATTTAATAACGCAACATTTCAGTTGATCATTAATTAGACTGATAATTTACAAAAGACAACGGAATGGTGTCATCAGCATATTACACCTTTCAAAGACCACCAATCACTTCACTGAACAAGTCACAGCGGGTCCGTTTCTCAGCTGGGTCCGTCATGTTTTTGGGTCCTCTTGAAACATTTCCGTTGTGTTTTTTCAATAACTTGCTGCGCGTTTTCTTCCATTGTGTTTTCATCAACTTGCTGCGCGTTTTCTTCCGTTGTGTTTTCATCAACTTGCTGCGCGTTTTCTTCCGTTGTGTTTTCATCAACTTGCTGCGCGTTTTCTTCCGTTGTGTTTTCAATAACTTGCTGCGCGTTTTCTTCCGTTGTGTTTTCAATAACTTGCTGCGCGTTTTCTTCCGTTGTGTTTTCAATAACTTGCTGCGCATTTCTTCCTTTGTTTGTGAGAATTTGTAACAGGTGTGCTGTCAAATTGATGAAGATCGTTTCTTAATCTGCCGGTGTTTTCTGTTATTGCATGTGCTTTCTTAAATTGCAGTGCGTTAACCTTTCTCGGCCACCGTACGAATTAGACAAAAGCACTACCACCTACTGGACTTCTTTTACTTCAACATTTACCTTGCACCTATGCTAATCCATGCACAATGTTCACACAGACATTATATTAAGCAGGACAGCTTTATTTTGCAAAAATGTTCCCTTGGCATACTGGATACTTACATTGATGGATGGCCACGATTGGGCGTGCTCGGCGTGCAGGTATCCAGGTGGGTGGCAGCTTAGGGTGTTGGGACGGGAAGGAATAGGGAATGCTGAACAAGAGGCTGGACCTCTGGAGCTCGATGAGGGACTTGACACCCCCAGTGTACGTGGAGGACTGATTGGATGCGGGCAGGACCACTCCTCCTCATCCTCTGAAGACTGCGGAGGCTGTGGGGATGAATGCAGAGGCGCTGGACTGGGTTGAGGATCGAAATGCAAGTGGGACACCTCCGAGTGGTGGAAGGACAACTCCCTGGACAGCCGTGGAGATTCAACCAATCCCCCATCGCCTCCAACCCCAGACTGAGAGCTCTGTCTTTGAACTAACATGTGCTGGCTTCCTCCGTGATTCTGCTGTTGTTGCTGCTGCTGTTGCTGCTGCTGCTTGTGGTAGCTGTCAACGTATGGTCGAGGTTTCGGCAGGGTGGACACCGGGTCCAGAGTAAACCGTGGAGGACGTTGATAAGCTGATGGATCCGCTACTTCAGAGTAACTGCGTCTTCCCTGGAAACTGGCCCTCAGGTGGTGGGAAGTGGGCCTGCAGGAATAGGATGCGGGGCCGTCGCTGAGTTCAGGCAGAGGTGAGCGCCGGTGCATGTCAGGAGAGAGACGCTGCAGCACAGGGGAGCGCCGCTGGGGCACAGGGGAGTGCCGCTGCTGGATGGGGGAATGGCGCTGTTGGATCGGAGAATGGCGCTGTGGAACGGGCGAATGCCTCTGGTGAGGGACAGGAGAGTGGCGCTGAACTACAACAGCAAATCAAGAAAAAAACAAGACATGGAAAAAATGAAAAAAGCATAATTAATAATCCAACAAATACAAATAAATCCCTGCCCTAAACTTTTTTTGCTCACAAATTATACAATCGATATACACTCACCAGCAACTTTAGTTGGTTTACCTTGCCAGTATCGGTTTATCTTCAGGTGTCTCAGATGTCATGATGACAGCATTATGCAGTTGCTGCAGTTGTATCAGTTGCACATCTATGATCTGAATCAATTGGATTAAGATCTGGCGTCTGTGAAGGTCATGCACTGAACTGACATGTGCTGGAAATGTTTTGGAGTTTTTTTTTAACATTCTCGTGGAACCCAAGGTATGCTGTGTGTGTCTGTGTGTGTGTGTATGGTCCCAATAGCCATGCTATGTTCAAAGTCACCTAATCACCTTCCACCCCCATATTAAAACTCAGGTTGAACTACAGTAGATTGTTTTGAACTATGACAAATATGTGTACCTAATAAAGTGGTAAAGTGTCTGTCACTACCTGCATTTCATGATGATATTTTTAAAAAATTCTTCAACAACAAAAAAGATCAAACTAAAATTTGAATTGGTTAAATAAATGTTGGTTCACTTTTATTACCGGAAGAATATCTTGAAAGGCTGTGCAAAGAAAACGGTCCCTAATGGACGGATAGATGTCTGTAATGACTTCCTCTTCCCCCTTACATTTCCTCTTGAGATATTTTCATTTTGTTTTCCTGTGCATTCACCCTGAGAACCTGTGTTAGGTTATTTCAACACAGTTTTCTGACTAGAAACGTGCACACAAGATCGTGTACAGAAGAATATATATATTTATATATGTGTATATGTATGTATATGTGTATATATATATATGTATATATACACAGAGCTTCCTGCAATCATGAGATTGCAATCAGCTATTTAGAGAAATCAGTCCTATCTATGAATCAGTACGGTTTTTTCCCCCTCCATCTCCGCTTCTGCTTTTTTTGGTCTGGTTTTAACATCAAATGTGTTGTGCGGTTTAGCAGAGGTGCTAAAAAGATAAGAGGGAGTTGTTTATGTTCTCAAACTGTAAAGAAGAGGCACTCAACTTTAGAGGAGATCAGAACATGTCAGCAAAAATATTCCTTGTGGAATTTAACAAGACAGCAAACAAGCATGTAGTGCTTTAAAAAGAGCCTGTTTACAAACACGCTGCTTAATTTTGATGAGTTTGACAAATTGGTTATATTACAAAAGCTGCTCATTATACTATGAAAATATGATTATTACCTAAATGAGGTCCTCATTACAGTACAAGGCAAAGAGTTTTAGCATCTGTAAGGTCAGGAGCTGATGCTGTGTATTTGGGCCTGATTGGCAGTCGATGTTCAAATCCATCCCAAAGGTCTTCATTAAGGATCACACGGCTATGGCTAATTAAGCAATATTGGAATATACCGGTATACCAAATCAAGAGTTTTCTATTTAAAATCTTTTAAAATGTACATTATACACCTTTTGGTGCTTTATGAGAGTTGATAGTTGTTCATGATATTATACAGTTGTGGCCAAAAATGATCTGCCATCACATCTTTTGCATAATTAGTATATTTCGTCAAATAATTGGCTAATCTGTATCAATACGCTCTCATTCGTGTGCTTTGAAATGATTGGTTCACTTCAAGCTGTGACCGTTAGACATTTAGGGGCAGTCGTTATTTTATTTTCACACCAATTCATATGAATTAGCAACTAATTTCACTTTTGGATTTTGTGTCTGGCTTTGGAATATGTAATTCTTTGCATTTTATTTAAACACCGATCTTATGTTGATGTTTTCTTGAAGAGTAATTTGTTTAGATTTAATGTGCTCTGCAATTTTCACTTGCTGCTTCGTTTGTGATAACACAAGTAAACATGGTTATTGAGGAATATGCAGAACAATTGTTAATGGGTGAACCAATGAAATATCAATAATTGATAATATTGTTCTCTACAAGTCACTGTATATTTTATTTCTAATAAGAATTTTAAATTTACCTAAACCAACTTCAGAGTTTTCCTTTCACAACTTCCACATATTATGATGAATTAATTAAAAATGTAGGATCATTAATTGAACACATTTAGCAATTTTCCCTTCTGGAAACTATTGGCTGCTATTGTATGTGTATCCCAGGAATACATGCAATATGCCATATCATACCTGGGCTTGCCGGCTCCTGTGAGGCTTTCCGCAGTATCTCGGTCTGTTTCGAGGTCAGAGCCTGTAACTTGCCCAACTCTTCTGTTAGTTCAGTATAAGCCAAAGCCAGATTTACTCTGTAGAGAGAGCAGGAGAAAGAGACAGTCTGAGAAAAGACTCTGGCAGAGAGAGAGTCAAATTTAATTTATTCAAGGGCTCTGAGAAATTAAAATTTCTGTTGATCTTTCGACATATTAAAAGGTCATTGTGCTATAGAAAAACGCCATGCAATTATCTTGTTAGTCTAAATACATATTATTTTAATGCCAATCTGCCAAAATGACATTGTGGAATGTGCCACTGTATTACAATAGTGTTGCTAAATCCAGCCTCCACAGAAGAGTAATGTCTGCTGCTACACATTAGTTTGAAATGTATTAAATAATGAGAGATGCAAACGCAGGTCTAGAAACCAAATTGTAAAGATGACCCAAGCCAAATATTCCAGCATCTGTTTTGTACAGGATGCCCTTCCAGTCGCAATCCAGTACTGGGAAACACCCATACACACTCATTTAAACTCATACTCAACGGCCAATTTAGTTTATTCAATTCACCTATAGCGCATGTCTGTGAACTGTGGGGGAAACCTACACGAACACGGGAAGAATATACACAGAGAAATGACAACTGGCCTAGCCAGGTCTCGAACCAGTGCCTTGTTGCTGTAAGGCGACAGTGCTAACCACTTAGCCATCGTGCCGCACTAGGAAAGAGTGTATTTACTTAATATTTAATGTTGGTGTTTAGTCTATATAATTTAAGCTATATAGACCATGTCAGTAAAAACTTTCACCACAGGTTTGTGGAATGTACAGATTAAATTTTCAGAAAGATTGAAAGTATGATGATGTGTGCCAGCTTTATTAGATCTGACTAATGCCACACCACACAAGGTGAAAGGGATAGTTCACCCAAATCTGAAAACAGGACTCACTCCTATTTGTTTAATTCAAACCTTTATTAGTTTCTTTATTCTGTTAAACATAAAAGAAGATATTTTGCAGAATGCTAAAAACCTGTAACCATTGACTAGTAGGAAAAACAAATTATAAAATGAAACAGGTTTGGAACAAGTAAAGGGTGAATAAATGGTGACAGAATTTTCATTTTTTGGGTGAACTATGCCTTTAAGTAACTGTTTTTATTACAGTATGTTGATATTATTGCTTTGTTATTACAGATCATTTGTCACGTACTATACTGTATATCTGTTTATATCTGTTTAACTCAAAGCAGCATCCCTATAGGCTGTCAAACCTACGTTTAGAAGCTGACATTTGGTGGTCACGCTACTTTTTAATTTTCAAATATGAACACTGTTTGCGAATCATACCAGTGGTGATTTACTTTTGAATCTACAATCTGCCACACCTATTTAAATGATTCCTTCTGACGAAGGTAGGCAAATCAGGACCCAAAACAAAAAGTCTTGAGAACATTATAACTTCATAATCCATTTAAATCATTAAAGTCTTCCAACTACCTGTAATTAAGTAATCAGGTGCTAAATGCATTGAAATGGTATATTTAATCACAAAAGCTAGGTGCAATTAACATCATGCTATTACCACCTACAGACACGTGAAGATAGAACTGCAACTGTAACAAGTGTTAACACATTAAAAGTGACAATGACAATAAAAAATCAGCACTATTTTTTTTAGCACTTTGCTCTGTGACAAAAGCAATAATTAGGCGATAGTTTCCAGCGCAAAACAGTGGTTGACAACTATGTTCATAACAGTTGGTAATGATGTTTAACTCAACCAGTGAGAACATAAAGCATGACTGGCACAGAGAAGAAAACAGTGTAGTTTCAAATCATCTGACTCTGCAGTCACGATCCATGGAAACCATATTTGTAAAAACCAAGCTCATCACAAAAACTGGCAACTGTTTCCTTACAGAGCTGTGTTAGTCTCTCATATTGCTTTGCAGTCTCATTATTGACGCAGAAAAGAACTCAAATTGTTCATTAAAATGAATCAATAATGCATTCAAAATTTCATTTTTGCATTCAAAGTTGAAGGCAAAATTATTAGCACTCCTGTGATTTTATTTTATTTATTTATTTTTTCTTCCAAATTCGGTTACACTGAGATTTGATTTAATGTTTTTAAATATAATAGTTTTGAAAACTAGTTTCTAATTTTAATGAACTAAATTACTTTGTCACAATGATAAAATGATAAGTTTTTACCTTTTTTGAATGTAAAGACATAACTAGGTTGATTAGGTTAAGTAAGCAAGCTACAGTAGGTTAATTGGGCAAGGCATTGGACAATAGTGTTTGTTATGTAACTAATTGAAAAAATATATACAGTATATTAAGGGGCCTAATAATATTATAGACCTTAACAATATTTTGAACATTTTTAGATGTATATCTTTTTATTTTAGGCTGATTAAAGGAAGAATAAATTATTTAAAAAAAAGAATTTAAATTTCAAAGTAGGACTAATTTTGTATAAAACTGCATATGGTACTGTACTGTAAGTAGTCACATATTAAGCAATCAGTGTGTCATTATCAATAATAAACCAGGAGTGCATTTCTGAAAACCATCATTAGCCAACTAAAGTTGCAAGTTCCATCATTACAAACATGGTTTGTTGATTTGATGTTTCTTAAATCCATCGTTCCAATGAACCATTCACAAACTGCGTCGCAAATGTGTCCGTTTGCAACTACACCTGTAGAGCTGTAGTTACAATCATAGTTCTTGGCTGTGTTCTGTTGCCAGTTATCCCTCCTAAGCCCTATTCCTTTAGAATGTTCCAACATTTAAAGTCGAATGATTTAAAAAAGCAAAACAAAACATTAAAGCCATCTCATGTAATTTGCTTAAAAAAGTATTTTTTACACCTCAGTTTAAGCGATCTTTATACTGACAATTGCGCTCCCTCCGTAGAACATTTTGAAATCATTTGCCATTTTGCACACAGCCGTGGCTCATGACGAAAGCTATAGGTGACTTAGGAAATGCAGAATCTACATCCAAAGCTTGTGAAAACTAAAATATATAGGTTACAATAATAGTTTTAATTTGCAGTAACAGAATAGTAATAGTAAGAAATGTAAATGTACTGTATTGGCCATATACTGTATGCTGGAACATTTCTGCAGTGGTTTGAAATGTGTAACAGTTTACAGAAAAACAAAACACAAAACAATAGTCCAATTATAACTATTGTTATAGGATACAGTTATTTTTGTTACTTAATAAATAGCCTACTATAAATTAAAACCATTAACAAGATGATTTCTATATGAGATTAGAATACATGTTACCTTTTTGTAAGTGGTTTTATGTTTTAGAATAGAGTATGGAAGATTCTCAATAATATTTGTAAAGGAAACAAAGCCATTTACATATATTTTAATTACGGAAAACGAGTGCATGTTATTACTATAAACTAATAATAGATTTTTACAAATATTTGGATTGGACTTTTTAAAAGTGTGCGTGTAAAACAATTTGCACAAAGTTATGGGATTTTCTCTGAAGAGGTTGTTCATACTCTGCCCCGTTTAGAGCATCATTTTAAGTTATAACTAACATGGTTCAAACGATGGATACGACAGAGAAACTGCGGTTTTGGGAGACACTCGTCACTACATCAATGCATCGTACTATAAAAGTTCAGCCAGGAGTTATGTTGTTGTTTGGGACCCTAGGTTAGTTTGTTTCTGTGGTAATGACCAGCCAGCTGTATCTCACAAACATGTCACTTTCCTTACAGTACACTGACAATCATTTCTTTTTAACACAAATTTGATCAGATACTGAACTGATATCATCTAGCTTACTCAAAATAAACAACAGTTTTCAGTCTGATAAAGAAGAGTTCAACATTTAGGATAATCATCTTACTTCTATGGTAAAACAAGTCAGATAACTTGACTCAAAGCAACAGAAATTTCTCATCAACTACACTTTATCTGATTAAGCTCTAACAAATTCGCAAAAAACCTTCATGCTTTATTTTAAAAACACTCATCGTTTCTGAGATTGTGATAGATATATCAGGCGAGACTTTTCAGTTTTACACTTAAGTGGCACATTTGACCACTTACACTTTTAACACGCATATGTTGGCATGAAGCTGGGAACCGCAGACAAATACTAGTATATAGCGTATAGTAAAATGTTGCGAACCGCATGCTGTTCAATTATTTTCTTTCATTTCATTGTGATGAAATGTAAACGAGCTCATTTATTCTTCACTTCAAAGTTGAAAACCATTTCAAAAGCTTTTAAAGTCAATTGCCATTTGGACTAATTAATGCCCCTAATATATATACAGCATATTTTGATTATTCGCAAATGAGAATAATGAACAACTATTTAAAAGAAGCATATTAAGAGGGTCAAAGTAAACCTAGAAAGGGCTCAGACTAATAATGAAGTTCACTGCATTTTAATAAGAGTCAAATGAGTCAGCTGCCACCAAAGCGGCATGGTGCAAGGTCACATTTCGTTAATTTTCCCACTCATTTAGCGTAGCATTAAACTCTCTGCCTCCTCAGTCGCCCCCCGCCCCCATACACACGCAAACACAAATTGCCAAATGGCCTAAAGAAGTCTGCGCTAACTGAATAAGAGACAACCAGCAGCACAGTTGCATAATCATGCCTTGCATCTGTTTATATTAGAGAGCAAAGAACAAACTCGCCTCAAAATAATCAAAGCACTAGATGTTCAGCCTTAATTTATATTCTCAAACCACAAGTTAAAAGAAACCAAAGGCCAATCAGCATTAACCCTCTCACCGCCAGTAATCTACTAAACTCCAGTTTCTGGCCAATGAGCTGTAGCATTGGATATTCTTACCATCGCATCTTCATTTGCTGCAGATATTAGCAGGCTCATGCTAACACTCATCGCTAACGCGTTCCTTTATGCCTCCATCCTTACAGGCGCCTTAGAACTAACTCAACCATCCAAGTGTCACCCTCATTTTGATAGACACTATCTATCAAAGAGGTATTTACAGCAGATTTAGATGATGAGCGACACATTTTTTTTTCTCACCTCCTCACATGCTTGCTCTTTCACACATATACAAACACACACTCACACACACACACACACACGGACACATATCTTGTATGCATCTTGTGAAGAGGCCTTGAATGCATCACCTCTTGGACTGTGTACAAAGTTGTTCTCTGAATGTGTGAACCTTTTCCTTTTAACATAAATGAAATGAAACAAGAGTAGTGTCACCTCTCATGTCCTGTTTCTTTTTGTCTGTGTTTATATTTTCCATGTTTATATCTGTCTGTCTGATTGTTAGCAAGAAATGACAACAGTTTACTGTATGTACATTTTAAGGTGGCACAATAACAGTGTTTTAACTTGCATTTTATTTGTTATAAAAGAGTTTCTGAGATTGTTATAGATATATCAGGCGAGACTTTTACACTTAAGTGGCACGTTCGACCACTTACATTTTTAACACGCATATGTTGGCATGAAGCTGGGAATCACAGACAAATACTGTATATAGCGTACAGTGAAATGTCGCGAACCGCATTATGCAGCTGTTCAATTATTTTGTTTTATTTCATTGAGATGAATTATAAACAAGCTCATTTATTCTTCACTTCCAAATTGAAAACAGTTTCAAAAGTCAACTGCCATTTGGACTAATTAATGCCCCTAACATATATACTGTTCAGCTTGATTTTTCGATTATCAATATTTGGTGGAATATTGATGTTTTGACCATCATTTGTCATTTTAAATCCAAAAAAATGGCTTGAATTACAAAAATATTTTAAATTATGGGAAGAAATGTCAGTAGTTTCTAGAATTAAACAAAAATATATATATATGCATACCATATTTAAGATGATTCATGCAAATTGGGAGTTTCATCAGATAAAGCTCATCTGATGGCAAAGCTTCTGTTTCTTTGCGTCACAGGTAGCTGACATATTTTATAAACCCTTGATGGTTATCGTATATCCATGACTCTTCTGTGTCTGCCTAAACAAACCTTTTTATAATCTATTTATCGATTTTTCAATCTTTCTGTGTGTATATCAATATCTTTTATATTATATAAATCATCCTAAGTATGGAAAAAGTTCTTTTGTTGAGCAGCTGCAGTGCTATTAAGTACAAAAAGAACAAAATGCAAAAAAAAAAAGTCAGTGTGGGCGGCTGTGCATGTGTGATTTCTATGTGAATATTGATGATGATGATCCAGTGTAGGAGGGATGTTATGTATGTGGGCTGCTTGAGCGATGTCTGACCTTTGCTCTGAAACTAGTATCTATAATATTCGCCATCCTCATCCTAACAAATGCCAGCTATATGAGTTTTAGCTTCTCTCTTTCAGCTAAACTTCATCACGGAGCACCCAAATAAGCTAATGAGTGCAGCCCACGCTGCAGACGATAAATACTATGCAATCAGAACAAATAAGTAGTTTAGCTCAGCAAGCAGCATTTTAAAAATAATTGCAAAACATGCTTCTCAAGTACTCAAATCATTTTTTTTTTTTGCTAAATAATGCATTCCAAACCAAACAACTCAATGAAAGTCAAATATATTTTAAATGATATTCCATATTTAACACTTAAAGCACATTATTTTTATTTTCCTTTTTTTATTTTTTTATGGATAATTAAAAAAGAGATCATGAAAATTCCTCTGGGATTATGATTATAGATTTATAGTTATGTGTTGAGTAAAACAACACTGTAAAAAAATTCTGGTTGCCTTCAATTTTAAGCTGAATTAAATTAACCTTATGAGTCCACTGAACTTATATTATGTTAAACTGACTTAAAACAGCTTGTGTTACAACTTGTGTAAAATTTCAGTAGTTAGAATATGATTGACTTAGTTTAATAAGTTACAATGACCCAAAAACAAATGCTGTCAGGACTTATTGCTTATACAATTTTTTACAGGGAATTAAAAAAACAAAACATTTAATTCTGAAAAAAATAATTGAAATTGAAAAACGTTGTCATTTAGAGTGTTTTTAACGATGTCAATTGATCAAAATACTAGAAAAAAGTGTATTTTTATTTTTACAATACCGATGTTTTAAATTCAGAAAAGTTAAAAAGACAGTATTTAGTAAATTGGTAGAATAACCCTGACTTTTCAATTACAAGAAATGAAAACATTTGTTATATTGACCCGCTGTCATTTTGAACTAAATGATATCATTTCGAAACGCAACATTTGGAAACAAAAGTCCCCTCTTAATCAGTAATTCAATGTATGAATGATTATTTACCAAACTCTAAACATTAACAGCCAATAATATTTAACTGAAAATAACAATATTGTATATTTCATATATGCCAATATATAAATGACATTATACTATAACTGTCAAAAAGTGAAAGTATGTGACTATGTCAAGACTTTTTCAAGTCTATTCATATTTCTTCATATAATTTAGGCATTCTCAAAACATTTTGACAATTGAATCTCTCTGATGTAAAATACTGAAGTAGTTTTACAGCATATTTGCATGTTTAAAGCTCTCTAATGTCGGTTAATGGTCACAATGACATGCAAGTAAAGAAATAGAACTCAAGTGTTTTATTTATGAGTTTTTGTTTTTAAAATAATGTATTTGTTTTATTGTATATATTTCATATTTATTTAATTAGCTTTTCATCAACCTTCTCTTTCATTTCATAACTTCATTATGTCAGTATCAAAGGTTCACATTTCATTTCTCTCTCTCTTTATTAATAAAACAATAATCCTATTTTGTTTCTATTTTATTAACAAGTTATGTCAAAAGTAATAGCTAAAATAATTTCAAAAGATATCAGAATCTGTTTAACAGATTATTTTACACATGATTTAATTTTCATCATGTAATTTGTAAAAACAAAATAATAAAAATTATAGTTATACATGAAGTAAAAGTACAGATATTTTATCATAATTTATATATAAAACATTTTAAACAAAAAGTAAAAGTAATTTGCTTTAATGAGTAACTTGATTGTCAACAAATTTGTAATTGTCGCCTATTAATTCCCCAAAATGATATCAAATCTGTTTTGCCTGTGCATTAATTGTCTAAATGATTCAAATTGCAAATCTTATTTTCCTCTCTTTTTCAACGTTTTCAACTGTTGGTGATGAAAATGAAAATAACTCTCACTTACAACCCCCCTCCCGACCCCCACCCCCCCACCAAATAAACCCGCCCATCAGAAAAGACGACAAAAACATCCAAAAACTACCTGATTCTGAGTAACTGCAAGTAAAGCATTTGGCCGTTTTCTGTTAAATCACGACTCTTACAAGAACCAGCAGTTCAAACAGAGAGGGGGAGTAGAGTGTGAAACTGAGGTGAAAACAGACGTAGGCATTACTGTGACCTTCCTTTCCAAGACTCCCCATTTCACTTCAACCAGGTTACTTTCAGTTCACCTGTATTCTCTTCAGACCACTTCTGTGTGATTGTGAAAGTGATCTGGAGACTTGCCAATACTTGCACTGCCCTCTACTGGCACATTTATATTGCCCACACAACCAGTGGTGCAGTTGCAGCTAAACTTTAAACAGATATCCGAAAGCAGCAACTGTAACTGTTTGATTCTAGAAAGCAGACACTTACTGTTCATCTCCAACTTTCTTTATCCACTCCACGTCACACTGTCCACATGTGGAGCTCCCGTCCTGCGAGAGAGAATTTCAAAGAGGATCTTCAGACTTTTATGTTTATTAACTTATATGCAATGCAAATTATTTGTGAAACTTCACTTCTTTTAACAGGTTAATAAGATTTAATGTCTCTAATGCTGCATGTGTTTGATAAAAAAAAATCAGGTTGAACTATTGTTGCGAAATGTGATTTACAATTTAAAGGCTCTATTTTAATAGATTTTTGTTTTAATAGAATTATGTTTTTCCGTTAGCAAAGCTGAATTATCTGCATCATTAATACAATCTTAAATGCCACATGATCCTTCAGATATCGTTCTAATTTGATGTTTAAGAAAAGTAAAGGTTTGCTTCTTAATGCAATTACATGAACATAATCTTAAAAAAAGTCTGAAGTGCAAACCAAAGAAAGTATCAGGTCACACATCACTGCTAGATTTTAGACATGTCTTCAGTTATTATTCCAAAGGCAAATATCTGATATGCCATTTTAAAATGCCTGGTGGTTTTTATCTTTTATTTTATTTAATCTTAAGGCCACATTCACATACCTGAAGATAAATATATGAATAACTAGTTATAAAAACCTAAATTTTAGGCATGGGACGATAACCGTCTTCAAGGTATACCACGGTATGTAAAAGTCAAGGTTTTAATCTTGCCAATATTTTTTACTAAACCGTTCATAAGGTATGAGTAAGATTTTTTATAAAAAAAATTTGTTTGTTTTTTTGGGTGTAAATTGTAAAGAATCTGTGTTTTTGAAACAAATGAAGACAACAGAAATCAATGATTCATTGTAATTATGAATCTTAATGCAATTACATGAATATAATCTTTAAAAAATGGTAATGTAAATGGCTTAAAGTCTGAAGTGCAAACCAAAGAAAGTATCAGGTCACACATCACTG
>CAIGQQ010031647.1:8800-38644 GCA_903798035.1 Danio albolineatus
TAAAGTATCCTTCGCCATTAGATGAAAAAGCATCAAATATTAGGAAAATCTCAGTAGGCTGGGTTGATTTTTGTGTGTGTTTGTGTGTTCTGTACTCCTGTATGTTAACAATTAGGTTCATCTATGTTATTTCTAGTAAAGTTGTGCTCTCAAAAATTGCTTGCCAAACTAATTCAATATTTAAATAAGCTTCAAAATCTGCTGAACTATGCCAATATTATTAAAATATAAATGACACTTGAAGTATACAGTCATGGCTATTGGCACAATATTGCACAAAAATGACTAAAGAAATACAAAAACTGTTCAGTTCATCTAGACATCAACGTTTTGAAAAGGACACCAGATACTGTATAACTGCAGGTTAACTAAGTGTTGAGCCAAAAATATTCCAATGGCTGCGTCTGCTCGTACTTGAAGAATAAGGTCAATAGTGTCAACACAAGTAGTATGAATGAAATTTACACATACTACATTCATTATGTTGCCATTATCACATGACCTACCTGCTTCAGATCCCTTACCTCACTCCCATTCATGTTCATTGAATGTGCACTTCAAAATTTCGCCAGTAGACCCAGTGGTAATGGGTCTTTTTTTTTTTTTTTTAACTATGAATTTAGACATATTACTTGGCTCTTTTTTACAGTCTGTATTTAACTGTTAATGGTATATTGTTTTGGAGTATGTTGTCATATTTGCACTGTCTGAAGCCAGCACCTAAGCTTTTCACTCATCACAGCACACTTGCTGCTGACGATGTGACGATAAAAGGGATTTGATAATAGAAGTCATGCTTACACGCGATGTTTGGAGCCTCAGAGTCATTCCCGCTGACGTGGTTGTTGACGTGGCACTTGATCCCACTGTCCGCCGCAGTGACAGTGATGTTAATGGAGGACTGGGAGGGCTGCGTCTCCGTACAATGATTCTTATGGCAGTCAAACGTGGCCCAGCTGCCGTCCACTGAACAGTTTACTGTGGCCAGACACTCTCCAGTGGACGAATTAAAGTCGTGCACCTTGATTACAGGCTTAGATATGGTGTCTGGGGAAAAAGACCACAGATGAGTTATAAAAGTCAACATCAGAGCTCACTGTGAGAATATTCGTCTAGAAACTGTTCTCTGTATTTTGTGATTTGATTTATGCTTTTGTATTGGATATTTAGGAAACTGATCTTTCCTCCAACAACTTTTGATGTTGAAATAGTGACTTATTTACCTTTTTAATAGTTTGAAGTAACATATTGCCTGTGCTAATGTAAATTATAGTACAAAATCTGGTAATAAATTACAAGTATACACACAGTGAAAGACGTGTGCTACCTATTTAAGATGAGCTGAAGCAACACGAGTTTCAATTTTATTTTGGGACAATTTAATTATTTAATGTTCATTTCATTTTCCTTCGGCTTAATGCTGATTCTGTGCATTTATTCTTCTCTCAATAACACTTCCCAAACTCTAGCTGGCAGTAGGTTTTTATGTTCCTCTATGACAAGTTTCTTCGTGGGTGTTTTGTTTTTTCTGAACGCTACAAGTAGCTAAAACTCGCTTATTCAGAGGTTGGAACCGGCAGACATGCTACATCTTTAATTATAAGGTAAATGCAAAATAATATTTTCCATCTGGAGCTCCTTCAAAAGGCTCGACACTTGTAACAACCGGTCCATTTGGCTCGCGGCTCTCAGCACCGCCCACACTCGTCATCACTACCAAGCCAGCCAATCACAGAGCTTGCGCTATGACTCATTGCGATATGTAGTTAAATTTTTTTGAGAGGTGCGCATCAGTGTCGGCATCAGCCACGGGGAGGTCTATGCGACCGCACACAGGCTGCGCCGGAGCATACACGTGCGCTTGACGCATAGGTTCAAATCAGCCTGTAGTCTCCATTTTAGAGGTTGCCACAGCGGAATGAACTGCCAACTATTTCAGAATATGTTTTACACAGCGGATGCAAATTCCACACAGAAATGCCAACTGGCCTGGGACTCGAAACAGCGACCTACTTGCTGTGAGGCCACAGTGTTAACCACCATGCCACCTCCATGTTTCATGTTCAGTTTACTTAATGGACCATCAAAATAAAGTGTTGCCATATGTTTTTTCAACTTTAAACTGCAGAGTTGATTTTTTTTTTTTCTACATCAAATGTCGACAGACCAGAGACAAAGTTCCTATAAAGTATGAAGTCAATCTGGGGCCATATATACTTGCAAAATAAAACAAAGTTTTGCAAACAAAATATAAAGTATTGAGCAAAAAATAAATAAATAAATGCAAAATTAAAAAAAATTGCAAAGGAAAAATTAAGTTTTGAGAACTATAAATGAAATGTGTGAACAAATAAAGAACTGCATATAAAAATCAAGCAGTGCAAAAAAACTAAAATGTTTCCAAATAAAAAAAAGATATATATATATTTGCAACACATTTTTATAGTAGTGCCTTTACAAAACCAGTCCAGTTAATTGCAGCGCTTATTTTAATTTGGTTTTTAGTCAGCCGTGAGTTTGCGATGCTGTTTTCACTTTGCTCTTCTTCTGTGCGTTTCACTTTGTGGCCCTGATTTGACAAGGGGGTGGAGTCAAGGGAACTTGGGCGTTTACGGCAGGCGTGGACCTGCCTCCATTTAAGTGACATCATCACCTGGAGACACAGGATTACCGAGGTGGTTTTACAGACCAGTAGGTCTGGGCCTGTCTTAGACGCCTAAGTTCCCTTATATCGTTTGGTTTTGTAAAGGCAATGCTGTAAAAAATGTTTTGCAAATATATATGGTTTTATTTTTAAATTGCAAATATATATATATATATATATATATATGATGACTGCTTAATTTTTATGTGCAGTTCTTTTTTTTGTTTGTTTGTTTGCAAATTTCATTTTTATTTCTCAAAAATTCACTTTCCCTTTGCGATTTTTGGAGATTTAAATTTTTTTTTTTTACTTTATGCTTAATACTTTATTTTTTGTTTGCAGTTATGAATTGCTTTATTATGGAGTCAATCTGGGGCCATATATACTAGCAAAATAAAAGTTCTGCAAACAACAAAAAGTGAATCACAAAATACAGAAACTGTTTATTAATGGATATATTTTGCAATGCTCATTAGGGCTGGGACGATAAATTGTTTTATCAAATCACAATCTAATTTGTGTCGATAACAATTATAAGCTCTGTACTATTTTTATTCTATATTGAAATAAGAGCCAATCACACAACAGAAATACGCAACAATGGGAATCTAGAAGTGTGTTGATATTAAAGATGCACTGAATTTTTGGCCTCCAAATATTATCGGCCACCGAAAATAGGTTATTTAATGGACACTCTAAGTTGTGCCTTTAGTCATTGTTGGGATACTCTTTTAAATCTGTAAGAATTGAAAACTGATATCAGAATATATATTGTTATTGTTCAACATGGAAAATAATTAATCGAGATTGCATTTTTGCCATATCGCCCAGCCCTAGAGCTTCATAGATTCATAGATGAACTGATCTTACTCTCCACTATTACTTTGTATGCAGCCACTATGTCTTTTTCCCAGTTCAGAAGGGCCTCATATAAGCCACTGTCGCTATCGTTTAACCCCTTGATGGTCAAAGACCAATCTGATTGGTTCAATGTCGCCCTGTTGACCAAATAAGGGGGAACTCCTTGAAAGTTTGCGAGTAACTGCTGCCTGTTGAATCGTCGCCATGAGATGTCTGTGTGCAGGGACTGATTTCTGTGACTGATCCTCAGATGGATGGTTTTTCCAGTTAATCCATATACAATCTCTTGGCATTCGGCAGCATAATCTGCAATGAAGATGAAAAATGAATGAACGTTTCATTACTTTTGTCTCTTACTTTTGATTAAATATATGTATTGCTTAGTTATATATTAACCAAACTTCTCTTGTGGGACATGCTTGAATACTAATGAGCATTTAATAACAGAAGTAGATGCTGCTGGCTGGAAAGATACAGCAACATCAACTTCAGAAATAACTTCTTACTAAGCATTCCTGTACACTGAGATGTGCCTAAAGGTGTGAAGACAGAATACTGCAGAGTATACCTTATCTGTTAATAATGTCAGCTTATTGGTGCAGAGAAGTTTGTAGGAAAGAGGAAGTATGTTTGGCTGCCAGAGGACTGTCTTTTAATATCAGTTGTGTATAAATACTGGAGTCAGGGAAATGCAGTGTGGTTGCAGACCTCCTGAGTTTAATTCTTGAATTGTATTGGTGTAACGCAAGGGACAGACCCAGACGTGACCTCTGAATAAATTTATTCATTTGTATATAATAAATTATTAATATTGCAGGCACTGAAAATGCTCTCCTTTCTTTTTATTGAACACATGGAATTGGTAAGTAAACAGCAATTCATTTTTGTCTATCCTAAGCCGCTTTTCCACTATCGTGCTGAACCGTTCTTTATGCTGAACCGTTCCGTGCCAAACTGGGCCATACAGCACTGATACGTTTTCATTTTCCACTGTCGTGCTGCAACAGAACTCTTTGAAACATTACACAAAACGCATCAGTAGTTGCCTTGGTAACGCAATGTAAACGGCTCCCTTTGTTCAATTAAATTTAAATAATAGCCGAAACAACTATTTTTTTCATGTTCATAAAAGCGAAAGCAACCCTGAGACTAAGCACTGTGCCGCTCTCTCATACGGGGTGCTAAATATAGCTACATGTCACAGCACCCGTATTTATTTAGAGGTCATTTGTTGCGCGGCTCTGGGTAAATTAAAATAAAATAATAACATGTTGACGTGTTAATACTCTTGGGAATATTATTGTAATAATCATATTCATGAATGTACATTATATACATGTTGTTGTTGTTGTTGTTTTCCTTCAAGGCCTGTTTACACAGGGTTGCTTTTTGCTCGCGTCTATTATCTCGTGACTAAATAAAGGGCGCCGATGTGAAAACGCCAGGCGTAAAAGCTTCGTTTTTTTTAAGAAACACCTCAAAACCTTCAAAACTGTCAAAACCTTCTTCACCAATCAGATTGGCACTTTTGTTTCAGTAAACAGCAGTCGGAGGGACTCAAGCGTAAAAATGCGAGCGCACATTGAAGAAGATGCCCAGAGGCGATATGAACGTGGAGCTGCTGACTGCACTGGTGAACAATCATCATTTCTTCATCGCTAGAGCTGCTACTTGAACCATCCATGCTTGTTCGAATCGCCAACAACAAGCGTGTCAGCTTTCTCTCTTCTTCTGTGTTACAAGCGGGTGTCAGAAGCTTAGCGCAGCTCTGTGCACCATCTAAGGCCCCGTTTACACTAGTGCATTTTCGTTTTAAAACGCATAAGTTTTGCTACGGTTATGCCATCCATCCACACTACGCCGGAGTTTTCGAGGTGCAAAAACAGAGCATTTTGAAAACGCTGGAGAGAGTGTTTTCATTCTAAAACGCTGCTGCTGCGTCTCAGTGTGGAAGGAGGGAAACGGATATCTTTGAAAACAGAGGCGTGGCTGCTGAGATTGGCTACGTGATTGGGGCTTTGGGTCATTGCGTATCCTTCCCTTATTCGTCAAGCGCACATGGATATAACGTCACCGGCAGACAGCAGACCAGCCTTCACTGTAAACACTGTATTTTCAATAGCCATGGATGTTTTATATTCATTTGTTACTTTAAGTAACAACTCGACCTCGTCGTCTGTCCACAAAAAGACCTCTCTTGCTTTCTTTGCCATCGCGTTCATCGTTCAACCAGCGTTTGTTGACTAACAACAACCAAACGCCGAGCGAGACACGTGCTTCCTGTTTATACTTGAACGCGCATGCTCAGAGTGCGGGAATGGTGCGCGAATGGTCACGTGATATACGTTTGTGGAGGGAGATCTGTTGAGATACGCTAGTGTGGACGCGGATCGTTCATGCTAAAACACTGTTTTTAAACTAAAACGCACTAGTGTAAACAGGGCCTGACATCAATAAGTGATTTTGCATACTCTTCTGCTCGACGCCAGAGAAAATCGCTTTGGCTTGAATGCGGAAAAACGTCTCAAAACACTGACGATAACCGCAAACGAAAAGCGTCCCGCTGTGTACGAGCCTTCTCTTTCATCAATTGATGAAGTTTGTTCCTCACCACTGGCTTGCTTGGTTTGCGACTTGTGGAGCTGCGCATCGATGGATTTGCTATTTAGTGTTTGGATTCTCAGCTACACTGAACTTCATCTCTGAAAACTGGACTGACGCAGTTTCAATTTACTGGAACTTCTGTTAAATGCGCAGTAGGTGATCTGAATGCTACGCATAAGCATAATATCTTTGAAAATACAGTCGCTCCCCTGCTGTCTAAAGCCATATCTCCTGATATAATGAATGAGGAGGACTTGAATGTTGTATGCTTTTAATGAAAGAACAAACAGGAGGTTATCAATCATCTTTTTTGTGTATTCGACTTTGAAAAGCATGTCAAATGGGTTTGAATTGACACACATCTGTCTATACTTGTGATACAAAACCTGTAAGTGAATGATAAATCCTTCATATAGTAGATACTCACTTAAAGTCAAGCAGAAAATGCACCAGAGAGTGAGTTTCATAGCTGTCAGCATTACTTTGAAGACTGAAAATAAAGAATTTCCTGTTGTGATTTCCTGTTCAACACCTGCAGGCCCGGAAACCAGCAAGAAACACAGAAGTTAATGTCAGTAGAGCAGTTTTATACAAAAACTACACTGCAAAACCCAACAGTCAGCCTTATGAAATGAAATGAGTGTGGTTAACTCAAAATTGACAGAAAGTTAATCCTACTCATTTAAAAAGAGTTTTTAACTCAGTGTTGAAGGTGATGAGTAAATTAAACACCTCGTTACTTTGACTTAAATGGATTAAGTTCACAGTACTCATATTAGTTTTTAACTCAAATGGTTTGTAGTAATCGGTTTCCCCAATTGGTTTGAGTTGCCTTAACCTAGTCAGTTGGTTTGAGATCTCTTCATTTGTTGAGTTTTACTGTGCTCAAATTGCTTCGTTTACTGTTACGCACCGTCTAGGGATGGTTCACAACATGAAAGACAAAGATATTAAATCAATGATTTCTTGGGGTTTGAATTCAGGAGCTGACAAGGCCAAAATAACAAACAAAAATTCCTTTATTTTAAATCTCTAACTTACCTGATCAAAATGAAAGAAAAGAAAATACAATTCACTACCCTAACTACCTAACACAAAAACAGAGGTCAAAAGGTTTACAAATAAAATGGCGTCAAACTCCTTACTATCACAATAATATATACACTGTTTAAGGGACAATCCAAAAATCAATGTCAGCGGGCAAAAAGGTCTAACAAGCCAGTAGATCAAAGTTTCATAAACAAAGCAAACACAAAACAAATAGTACTCCCAAATCTCTAATCACACCTAATGGATTAAGTTCACAGTACTCATTAGGATTAGTTTTTCAACTTAAATGGGTTGTTGCAAGCGGTTTCCGCAAATGGTTTGAGTTACCTTAACTTATTGGGTTTTACAGTGTAGGCTTACAAATCATCAATAGTCGCACGCAAAAAGAAGTGAAAACAGTTAAAGCTTGTGGCTATTATATTAAAAACAGCACAAATTGACCACCATGATGTCACCCTGATGAAGGTGCCACGCGTAGGAGCTGTTTTTAAAATAACAGCCATGAGAATAAAGGCTTTTTAACTTGTTTCCACGATTTTTAAGTGCCTGTTGGACAGATCGTTTGTTTGTATATTTAAAATAATCACATATCCAAAGAGCACTGATGCATGACTTGTTTTTTTTTAGGTTTACAATATGCACAGCACAACAAGTCAATGGAAAAACTTATTGAATAAAAAAAAAATGGATGGATGGATGCAATAATAATTTCACATCACTATACTGTGGGAAGCTCAGTCTTCATTAGGGTTTAATGAAGGTGTTAGAGGTGCTAAATGTGTGTGGGTTTAGGTTTGCAGTTAGTAGAGCATGTCAGAGAGTAAGTTGTGCCTACTGTGGTGGAAAATATGAATCTGCCGTGGGACGTTGGTGTATTTAGTGCTTTCTGTGCTCTTTTTGTTTTTAAAACAGTCAGTCACCTCCGCCAACATAAAGAGGAGGATGTAATTTATCATGAAAGCCACTCAGTGCGCACCACAAGCAGATAATATCGATCATCAGTGAAATCCTAGATGTTCAATTTAGAAACTAGTATTTCGCAACTGTCAGTAGACCACTGAAACCGCTCAAATGGATAGTTCACCCAAAAAATAACACTTACAGGGCTGCACGATATTGGTCAAATCTGACGAAAATTTTCGATTATATATTGCAATATATAGAATATAATGAGAAATAATTTCACCAGATGACTTAACTCTTTTTGCAAAAACTTCAGATTGATTTTGATTGCAATTTACTTTATAGAGGAGTGAAATATACATGTATTTTTATGTAATTTATTATATACATATTAAACAAAATACAGTCGTAAACACAATGAAGCCAATGTTAAAGTGAAATATACCATGATTCACGATTTTCTGCGGAGAGTCGAACAATATTCGGTTGCAAAAATTGGATATTAACGAATTTTTGGCCTTCATCTTGTAAATTATTCAATAAAATGAATCTTTATGCTCTATTAAATGAATTGGTCACACTTTATTTTGATGGTCCGTTTGTTGAATTTAAGTTACATCGCAACTAATTCTCATTAGATTATAAGTAGACTGCTAGGTTGGGGTTAGGGGTAGGGTTAGTGTAAGTTGACATGTAATTGCAAAGTTTCTTATAGTCAGTTAAATGTCTGTTGAATTTCTATATCAACAGATATTAAGCAGACAGTCTACTAATACTCAAATGGACCATCTAACTCTCTGGAACTCTCTTGAAATGTTTACATAGTCACAGACTTTAAAAACACATGCACATGATTAACTTTCACTCCATTATGCTTAAAGTCTCCACAAATCTCACGTGTGTTGACCTTGGTTCCTGGTCATCTGTAATCTCAACTCGACATTGCATATCTTGCGATGTGACTATTGCGAACACACACATTGTAATATCAATGCTCAAACTATATAATGTGCAGCCCTACTTCCTAACTATTTACTCTCCCTCAAGTGGTTCCAAACGTTTATGAGTTTCTTATGTTGAGCACAAAAGAAGATATTTCGAAGAATAGGTTAGGAGAAACGAATGCTTTTGTGTTGAACAGAAGAAACACTCTCATATAGGTTTGAAACAAGTACAAGATCAGTAAATAATGAGAGAATATATACTGCTGGGTGAGCTATCCATTAAATTAAAACCACATCTTTCTCATGTTAACACATCACCAACATTTTGTAGTGTACTGAAAAAACAACACGCTTTATCAGTGTACAAAATCATAATCCTTGTGTTGAATTAAGAGTTGCAGATATTATTCAGAAGCAGCTTTGCACAGACTGCACAATTACAAAAATGAAACTACACTCGTTTTTAGTCTGGACACATCAGACGTATAGATGTAAGAATTAGCAGTCACACAATGAGAGCTGGATGAAGTCTTACCTTTAGCATGTGTTGTAAATGTCTTGCACAGGATGAGAGATGGTGTTTTTTTGAAAGTTCATTTGCGTATGTTATTTTGGGGTTCAGTCATACTTCCTTTTCAACATTTGTGACGACACGTGGAAACTCTGATGTGCCAGGAATAACACATTTTATGGTTTTATATATTTATTTATATATCTGTCTGTCAATCTGTCTATAGTATGTCCAAAGATTTCCAAAGATAATTCCACTTTATAAGTCAGGAGATAAACAAAACTTTACAAACTATAGGCCAGTTTCTATTAGGCATGGGACGATAACCGTTTTCTATACCACGATTTGAAAAAGTCAAGGTTTTCATACCACCAAAATTTTCTGGTATACCGTTCCTGAGGTATGTGTAAGATTTATTAATTAGATTTTTAAAATGTTTTAGGTGGAAATTGTAAAGACATCTGTATTTGTATTTTTGAAACAGCAGAAGTCAACGATTCACTTGAATTATTCAGCCTGACATGATTACTGCCCTAAGATACTTTTAAATGTTTCTCAAAATAAAATATATTGTGTTCAAAGGGGAAAAATGTTTTGTTTTTTATCCAGACATTTAAAAAGAATATATTTTAGAGCAGTAATCACAATACTGTGAAACCGTGATATTTTTATCCAAGGTTATCATACCATCAGTGTCTTAGGCCCATGCCTAGTTTCTACTGTCTCACTTTTTAAAGATTTTTGGAAAAACTCTTTGTTGAAAGGCTTAATAGTTTCATAGAAACGCATAACCTTTTAGCTGGTGTGCAATATGGTTTCAGGAAAAATAGATCAACATCCCTGGAATTAACAAAGTAATGAGGAAATTACTAATTAGATAGATAAAAAGAAGGTAGTTGGAATTTTTATATATTTACAGAAGGCATTTGATACAATAAAACATAATATATTGGTAAATAAATTAGAAAGTTATATGTTGTTAGAGGAATAGCAGTGTTGCATCCTATAATGTATTTGGGTGATAAGTTGTTGGTGTGAGTGGCAGTTTGTTGTTCTCCCCTTTTGTTTTATTTCTCTCTCTCTCATTGAGCAGCACTCCAAACCAGCTGCACCTGCTTCCAATGAGAGCATTGGGTCTGTTTCTGTTGATAGAGCGTCCAGGCTTTATTAGGAGGCAGAGCAGCATCTCGCTATCCCAGTGATATAGTGTGATATTTAAAACGTGAACTTGTAAGATTGTAGCGTGAATAAGAGTGACATGTAACTTTATGTGAAAGAGAGTGTTAAAGATGTTAAATATGTTGAAGATGCCAAAAGGATAAAATAAGTCTCATGTAAAGCTCGTATGTCTCATGTAAAAAGAGGAGATACAGTAAGTAAAAGAAGAAATTAGTTGAATAGTAGAATGATGTGTGTAGTAAAGGGGTGGGAAAATGATAAGCTTGGGTTTCATCCTGCTCCATTTCGACCATGTTGAAATGTTTTTATTTTGGTTTGTTTGTTTTTTTGTTTTTGTTTTTTTGTTAAAGAATTTTATTTTTTTTTATTTTCAAAATAAATGAATCAAATCCAATCATATCTCCATCAGTTCATTTATCAATTCATTAATCCATTCACCACTTCATACAACTATATTTTGACTCATCCATCCATCTCTCCGTATCTTGGTAAAGGCTAGAATGGCTATGCGGCCAGCCAGAAGTGCGATATGCGCATTAATATAGCTGCATTTTTTTATAACACTGTATAAATACATATTTTTGCAGTACTGTGGCTTTTGGATTTAGGGTTGGGGTGGGGGTAGGCATTAAAAAATACAATTTATTTTGTAATTTAATAGATAAAATAAATAATACTCTGTACAACTACTGTTTTCAGGTTACTGTGACTGTTGGGGTGGGGGTAAACGATAATAAAATACAATGAATGGGACATTTAATAAATAATACAAATATTTTTTGTTAACTTCCGGCCGAAAACGTATCCGTTCTAGCAACTACCTCGTATCTTGGCCCATCTGTCCATCTATTCCATTCTGTCTATCTATCATTTTATCTACCTATTCCTGCATACATCTATCCATGTATCCAACCTTTTATCCATCTATCTGCTTATCTATCATCCATCCATCCATCCATTATGTGTCCATCCATCCATTCATCATGTCATTCCATTCATTCATCCATTTGTCTATCTATTCGTCTGTCCATCTGTCTGTCCATCCATCTGTCCATCCACCCATCCATCTGTCCATCTATCCACACACCTGTCCCTTCACTCATCCGTCCATCCATCTATTCATCTTTCATTCATTATTCATCCTTCCATTTTTCCATCCATGCGTCTCTCCATACGTCCATTCACCCACCAGTCTGTCCATCCATCCACATATCCATTTATCCTTCAATCCACACATCCATACATCCACACGTCCAGTCATCCTTCAATCCACACATCCATCCATCCATCCACACGTCCAGTCATCCTTCCATTCATTCACACATCTATCTGTCCATATGTCTTCCATTCATTTTTCAATCATTCATCCATCCACACATCTATCAGAATCAGAGCTTTATTGCCAGGTATGTTCACACATATGAGGAATTTGTTTTGGTGACAGAGCTTCTACAGTGCAACAGAATTACAGAGACAGGACAAAAAACACCTAATAAATATACTCAAAAAATAGAAGAAGTGTTAAATGCAAATATACAGATAGACAAGTGTATGTATGTGCAGCTGTTATGTGCAAATTGGCATGTAAAGTGTGTTAAATAAGTGTATGTATGTGTAAAAGTGTATAGCAAGTAGTGGTGTTGGTTCCACGATTATTATCATCAAGTGTTCATGAGATGGATTGCCTGGGTGAAAAAACAGTTTCTGTGTCGGGCTGTTCTGGTGCGCAGTGCTCTGTAGCGTTGCCCAGAAGGTAACAGTTCACAGAGGCAGTGTGCTGGGTGTGAGGGGTCCAGAGTGATTTTGGCAGCCCTTCTGCTCGCTCTGGATAAGTACAGTACTTGGAGAGTAGGGAGGGTTGTACCAATGATTCGCTCAGCAGTTCCAACTATTCGACGTAGTCTTCGAAGGTCAGGTTTAGTAGCTGAGCTAAACTAGACAGTTATTGATGTGCAGATGACTGATTCAATGATGGAGGTGTAGAACTGTTTCAGAAGCTCCTTTGGTAGATTGAACTTCCTCAGCTGACGAAGAAAGTACAGCCTTTGTTGAGCTTTTTTGACAATGGAGTCCATGTGAGTGTCCCACTTCAGTCCCACGCCAGTGCTGATTGTGCGGGTCCTGGATGAGGATTTTCCCAGCTTGACCAGCTGCTGCCTGTCCGTTAGGAAGCTGTTGATCCACTGACAGACAGAGGTGGGCATGGAGAGCTGAGTTAATTTGAGAAGAAGTTTTGGGATGATGGTGTTAAAAGCTGAACTGAATTCAAGGAACAAGATCCTCGCATAGGTCCCTGGTCTGTCTAGGTGTTGCAAAACATAATGCAGTCCCATATTGACTGCATCATCCACAGACCTGTTTGCTCTGTAGCCAAATTGAAGAGAGTCCAGCGAGGGTTCAGTGATGTCCTTCAGGTGGGCCAGCACCAGCTTTTCAAACGACTTCATCTGGTTATTGTTAGTCAACAAACGCTGGTTGAACGATGAACGCGATGGTAAAGAAAGCGAGAGAGGTCTTTTTGAGGACAGACGACGAGGTTGAGTTGTTACTTAAAGTAATAAATGAATATAAAACATCTATCGCTATCAAAAATACAGTGTTTACAGTGAAGACTGGTCTGCCGTCTGCCGGTGACGTTATAGCCATGTGCGCTTGACGAATAAGGGAAGGATACACAATGACCCAAAGCCCCAATCACGTAGCGGATCTCAGCAGCCACGCCTCTGTTTTCAAAAGTATGCGTTTCCCTCCATCCACACTGAAACGCTGCAGCAGCATTTTAGAATGGAAACAGCCTCTCCAGCGTTTCTAAAACGCTCCGTTTTCGCACCTCGAAAACTCCGGCGTAGTATGGACGGATGGCGTAACCGTAGCAAAACTTATGCGTTTTAAAACGAAAATGCACTAGTGTAAACGGGGCCTCAGAGTAGTTCCTTTTGGCCACTCTGATCTCCTTTTCCAGTGTGTATTTAGCTTGTTTATACAAGACCCTCTCCCCATTCCTGTAAGCAGCCTCTTTGGCCTGACGTAGCTGTCTGAGTTTTACAGTGAACCATGGTTTCTCATTGTTGTATGTGAGTTGAGTCCTGGTAAGGATGCACACGTCTTCACAGAAACTGATATAAGATGTTACCGTCTCTGTGAGTTCATCCAGATTGCAGCAGCTTCAAAAACACTCCAGTCAGTGAGGTCGACACAGGCTTGTAGATCCCGCTCTGTTTAATTAGTCCATCTTTTCACAGATCTTAATACAGATTTGGCTGTTTTAAGTTTCTGTCTGTAGGTTGGTATAAGATGAATCAAACAGTGGTCAGAGTGTCCCAAAGCTGCTCGTTGAACAGAGTGGTATGCATCCTTTATTGTGGTATAGCAGTGATCTAATATGTTACTGTCTCTTGTGGGACATGTAACATGCTGTCTATATTCAGTTGACGGGATAGTTTTGCTATCCGTCTGTCCGTCCGACCATCCACGCATCAGTATGGCCATTCATCCACATATCCATTCGTCCTTTAATCCACACATTCATTTGTTTATTCATCCATTCACACATCCATCCATCTATTCATCATTCCATCAATCATTCATTCATCCATCCATTATTCCATCATCCATTCATTAATAATTCCATCAACCATTCATTCATCCATCCATTCCATTCATACATCTTGTCTGTCTACACGTCCATCCACCCATCTGTCTCTCCATCCACACAGCCATTCATTCATCATTCCATCATTAATCCATTTGTCATTCCATTCCTTCACCCATCCAGTATTTTTTTAATCTGGGCCTTAAACAGCAAACCAAATTCAATAAATGGACTGAGCAGTAAAACAAAATAGAATTATTATGTCAGAAATGATAAATTTGGGTGTTTATAGTCTCCATGTATTACTGTGTTTACAGTTAGGTGATGTAATCTAAGGTGCACCTGTATCACTTCTCTTTTTCATTTTCGTGAAGCAGGGAAGTTTAGGGAATATACAGCGCTCCGCTCAGACGATCAGCAGGTGTTACAAAACTACCGTATTACACCGTTCAGCGATTACACTGATGAAATCACACAGCAGCTGCTTCAAAACTTCTCATTTATTAAAAACAGTCATTTGAGATCATTAGCAGTTAAAGTGATGAAAGTCCAGTTCTGACAGTGACTAAACACCAAAGGAAATTCATGAAAAACACGTTTCCTCACAGCCACAGATTAAGACAGGCAAAATGTGCTCAAGATGAACCAAAGTCCTTCTTTTTTTAACAACATTAATCATTCATAATAATAATAATGATAATAATAATAATATTTTAAGTTGTTGCCAATTCATAATGAGGTTTATATAATTTATTTAAAGATAAAAAACATAAATTTGAACTTTTATAAAACAAGCTTCATAAAATAAATGGTTGTACAACATTTTTACAAAATACTACTAATAATTGTCTTACATTAACAGTATTTTATTTTTTGACATATATCACTATTTGTATTACTTTTACTCAAAAAATTATGGGTAGTTGTGTAATACAACATTGTATCAAATATAGACAAACTCAACCATTAATTGAAAAAGTTAAAGTTAACCCAACTTTGGGTTACAACAAACCAAGCATTTTTTTTCTGTTTATTATTATTATTATTATTATTATTATTATTATTATTATTATTATTATTACTGACTCGTACAACCCAGGCTCATTCTGATTACTTACCCCATATACATTTCTGGAGAGTGCCAAATACGCTACAGGAGGTACATTTTTTTTTTTGGTTTTGTTTTGTTTTTGTTTTCGCATATCTGCCAGATGCCGCTGTGTACGTGTTTTTTTTTTTTTTTTTTTTTTTTTTTTTTTGAGATCTCAAATTTTGCACCTGCTCTTCTCGCGTAAATCCACAAGAGGTCGCTGTCGACTGACCGACTGGCTGACTGACACACCCTCCTCCTTCCCTAAACCCAACCGATAGTTTTTTTTAAAGTATCAATCGACCAGCGTCCACCCACTTCCCTAAACCCATCTGACAGTCATTTCAAAATCAATCCAAAAAAAGAAATGCCCTCGCCTGATTTTTACCATGTTTTCATATTTTTTCACATTCGCACAGTTATTTACTTGTTTATTTTATTTTTTGTTTTTATTTTACATGCTTTCTAGAACTATTCTCTGCCGGACTCGAACTCTGTCATCATGGCCAACTCCTCTCGGCATCTCAAATCTTCCGACGTATACGGCGAGCCACTGGACAAACTGCTAACAGCAGGAAAGCTGTCCACACAGAGGTAAGTGGCCAGCTAGTAATTGCGGAAAGGAACGGCATCATACCACCCCCTAGTGTTCGTTTTAAAGACGAACGTACATACATAAGTACCTCTGGCTGCATAATTCACGATCTCCAGAAATGTATACAGGGGTACGTTTTCAGAATGAGCCTGTGTTGGACTCATAGGCACTTTGACTATAATTCAAAATACATTCTTTTACTTTTCATCATCATCATCATCACATATTAAGAGCATGTACAGTTAAGTTGGACCCCAAAAAATATCAAAAATAAACCTTCCTCCTCAAGTTAAAGTGCTTTTAGTATTGTTAACAAACATCATTATGTTTATTCCAGTGACAAAAGATCAACTATAGGGAGCAAAAAACTACACATTTACCCAAAATAGCTCTATACTGGCACTGTTAGACACGAATATGAACACACAAATCATGTAGAGGGATTCCAACGCAGTCTCTCAATGAAACACGCACAAGTTATTCACTCTATCCTGCTCTAGCGTCGACTACAGTACCGGTTCATCTGTAATCCTTCCGCAGAAAAATAGATCGATATCTTCATGTCTATAAAATCAGGTTTTGTCCATCAGAGTTGACAGAATAGTTGTTTCTCAGATCTGTGGCACTGCTTTTGCTTGGCCACAAGGTGGTGGTGAATTAATCCATTATTCCCAGTGAGCAGGTCCATCAAATGAGCGCCGTGTTTTTGTCATGTATAAAGCAGCAGATCTATGTTGAATCATCCTTTTGATTCCACATGGTCTAATAGTTTAGTAGCTTACAGTATTTCTCTCTTATGCTCTCCTGACTGTGTTCGGAGTGGTAGACTAGCATGCTTTGCCAGTGTGCTACTTGTTAGTTTAGTATTATGGTTTCTTTACATGTTCGATTCAGTGAATTATTAGCTGTAAATGATGGATATGGCGTTTAATTGATGCTTTGAGGACTTGTGGGATGACTGGAAAATGGGTTTATCAGCTGCTTGAGTGTGGTGCTAAAAACAGTTTGAATGCACTGTGAGAAGCTGGTACAGGGTGTCTGCAGGGTCTTAAAAACCCTTAAATTGTCTTAAATTAGGCCTTAAATTGTCTTAAATACACTGAAATATAGTGCTGTAGGTCTTAAATCATTTTAAAAAGGTCTTGATTTTCCTATGTCCAAGTAAAGCTACCCAATCAGCTGACACCCAATCCCCAATAATCCATCAGAAAACTTATATTTATATTTAAGTTGTTATTGCAAAGAGACAGACATTTTTACAGCAAATTCTCCTAATTAAATTCCCTAAATAAAGTAAGAAATGCAGGAGATATAATTTCCTGCAGATTTCAGATACATTTATTAATTTATTTTTAGAAAATGATAGTTGGTCAGAATAGTGAATGTTTTCATTTGCTGTGATTGAAAAAAATCAAGGTTATTTGGCTAAATGTTGTATTTTTTGGGTCATCTGAAGTTCAAAAATGGCCATTGTTTTATCTACAAATGAATTTAAACATGTCTATTGTTTTGTTACAATATTTTATGCAAAAAAAAAGACAATTAAAACCCTGAAATTGTGGTCATGTCAGCCAAAGTATTGTCATCAATAATATTCAGCATTAAGTTTTACTCAAACACATCAACCTTAAATCATAAATCCACAGAAACTGTCCATTTTCAACTATCTCTGGATTTATAGCAGTATATTTATGTTTTTATTTTAGTCCTTGCAAAAAAAAAAAAAAAAAATATATATATATATATATATATATATATATATATATATATATATATATAATGTAGGTAAAGGCACATTTTTCCAACCATTTTGCCATATCTGATCATCTGTGCGTCTTGTTCAGGTACTCACAGACACACCACATGCTGTAGAAACATTAAGGAAAGTATGCTAGTGCACTAATCCGAACACACATCTCTTCCTCTTCTCCATTTCATGCTTGTTTGCCAGTGTATTTCAGCGCTAGCCAACTCTGCTGGCATGCTACCTTGTAACACAGGTAAGCTCAGTGGCATCAAAAAAAAGTTGGCTAACGCTGAATCGACTCAAGCGATTTATCTCCATCAGAGCCCTAAGTTGTTTTTCTCTCTCTACACATTACTAATGCGCACGCTAAGCTGATCTCGGACACGCCCCCTGTCCCGCCCCCTTTCCTCCCGGTAGCTCTCCTCCAATCTCATCTTCTCGGTATCCGCCCCTTTTTCTCCGCTGCCTTGATGCTGTGGCGTTTGTGTGTGGGAGGGCGGGGCTTGTTTGAAAAGGGGCGGTGTCTTTGTCTTGGCAACCTTGTCGAAGAAAGCGAAGTCGGCGACGTATTTTCCAGAGGGTGAGAGGGAGACGACCGGCGGGAACTCGTAGCCCCACAGGATCTCGTCAGGCAGGTATGAGGTGCGCACCTGACAGGTGGCGGAGGTCGGTTCGACCGTAGCGCTCATGATCACCAACAGCTCAAAGTCAGCCAGCTCTGGATCCGTCCACCCGCCACCTTAGACAGAGAAAGAGAGAGAAGAATATGTGGTCAATCAGATATGAGAGACTTTTATTTTTTACACCAGCTTTATTACACTCCATCCTAATTAGAAATATTTAAAAGTCGTTTCTCTCAACTCTAAGTAGTGTGTATTTATATAGCGCATTTATTGTGTATGGCCATACGCCCAAAGTGCTTCACAATCATGTGAAGGGGGTCCCTCCACACCACCAGCAGTATCCACTTGGATGATCCAACGGCAGCCACAGGACAACGGCACCAGTGCTTCACCACACACCAGCTATAGGTGGAGTATAGGTGGAGTGGAGAGTCAGTGATAGAGCCAATGGCGGGAATTACACCGGGGTTGCTACCCTACTCTTTCCCAGAAGTGCCATGGAATTTTTGACGACCACAGAGAGTCAGGACCTTGGATTAACGTCTTACTGACAGTATAGCGTCCCCTTCACTTCACTGGGGCATTAGGACTCACACAGACCACATGTTGAGCGCCCCCTGCTGGCCTCACTAACACCATTTCCAACCTAGTTTTCCCATGTGGTCTCCCATTCAGCTAGTGACCGGGCTCAGCCCTGCTTAGCTTCAGTGTGTAACTGGTTTTGGGCTGCAGGGTGATATGGCTGTGGCTTCTACTTCAGATGTACCGTAGTGTAGAACGTACATTTTTGCATTTTACATGGCTGTGCCCTAAAGTCAAACTGTTGATTGTATGAGTATTGTATGAGTATGTCGTATCACAGATTCATGGAATTGATTTTTCCATTGGATCTAGGGATATGTTTATTGGGCAATTATACACATACTAACCTCCACCATGATCATGCTATTAAGCTTACTGAAATGTTGTTGACTATGGACCCTTTTACAAGTTATGATGCCTTTAGTGATCATCATAATCTTAAGTTTTTAATATTTAGATTTTTTTAAACATATGATCATTTATGTGTGTATTATATCATATTTGCATCGATTAAAATAAATGAATTACACGAGGCATTTGCAATGCTGTTTCTATAGGGGCAGGACGGTAAATTTTATGATGTTTTCTCTTCTGGCTGTCGTTATCAGTCTCACACTACTTTTTTTATTTTCTGAAAGTCTTGTTAACACCATTGTGGAGTTTTTCTTTTATTTCATTAAATGAGATGGTAAAAAAAACCTTGTACTTTCCTGTTCACTGCGCACTAAGTTTACCAGCTATGATGACTTCTGCTGCTGAGAAACTTGCAAATGTGAAAAGGGTCCATTGCCTATCCATATGTGATTCAGAACTGCACTCCACCCAGTGGTCCAACAAAGAATTACAATCCAAAAAAATTACTAAGAATTAGATGGATTGATGAACAGACAAAGAATTGAATGGATGAACAGACAGACAAAAAGAATAGGATGATTGGATGCACGGATAGACAAAGAGAAGTGGATTGATGGATGGATCAACAGATAGACAGTGTTTGATGAACGGATAGATGGATGAACAGACAGACAAGGTGAATTGGATAGAAAAGATAGGCAAAAAATTATTGAATGAATGTATGAACAGACTGAGGATTGAATGGATAGATGAACTGATAGGCAAAGATAATTGGATAGATGAACAGATCGAGTATTGGATGGATGGATGGACAAAGATGATGGATGGAAGAGTAGATAGGTAAAGATGATGGATGGATGAACAGAGTATTGAATGGATGGATGAACAGATAGACAGAATTACATGGATGGATGAACAGATAGACAGAGAATTGGATGCGTGAACAGATAGACAAAGAGAATTAGATGGATGGATAAACTATTGGATGATGAACAAATAGACTGAGAATTGGATGGATGGATGAACAGATAGACAAAAAGAATTGGATCGATGCATGAACATAGACAGAGAATTAGATTGGTAGATTAACAGACAGACCAAGAGGATGGGATGGATGGATGAACAGATAGACAAAGATAATTGGATGGATTGATGGATGAACAGGTAGACAGAGTATTGGATGGATGGATGAACAAATAGACTGAGAATTGTATGGGTGGATGAAAAGATAGTCAAAGGTAACTGTATGGATGAACAGACAGACCAAGAGTATGGGATGGATGGATGAACTGATAGACAGATAATTGGATGGATTGATAGATGAACAGATGTACAGAGTATTGGATGGATTGATTTACAAATAGACTAAGAATTGGATGGATAGATGAACAAATAGACTAACAATTGGATGGATAGATGAAAAGATAGTGAAAGATAACTGTATGGATGAACAGACAGACCAAGAATATGGGATGGATGAATGGATGGATGGATGGATGGATGAACCGATAAGGTAATTGGATGGATTGATGGATGAACAGACAGACCAAGAATATGGGATGGATGGATGGATGGATGGATGGATGGATGGATGAACCGATAAGGTAATTGGATGGATTGATGGATGAACAGATAGACAGGGTATTGGATGGATGGATGGATGGATGGATGGATGGATGAACAAATAGACAAAGATAATTGGATGGATGGATGGATGAACAGATAGACAGAGTGATGAATGGATGAGCAAATAGACAAAGAGAATTCGATGGATGGATGGATTGATAGATGGATATAAGTTCAGATAAATGAATGGATGCAAGGATAGATGGATAGGTTGGTGGATGGTTGATGGATAGATTAAAGGATATGCAAACAGATATAATTTTGAGGTTGACTTGTCAAACAATAATTACAGATTAGGACAAGAACTTGTAGCTACAAAATGACAGTTTTAATGTCATATTCAATTGGCCATGATGACAGGCCTTCAAACCAGCACAAAATACTGCAAATACTGCTCACAAGAAAAAATCCCTCAAAATATCACGACAATACCTATAAGCAACAATGAATGCTCTGTACTTTTAGTGTGCCATTTCAACTATGGTTTAGGGGACTGTTTTTGGAGGCTGACCATGCAATCTTTTATTTACATTATTTGGAATGTGGATATTTTTCTAAACATACTTTTTCCCTACTAAGTCAAATGAGTTTTAAAACATCATACGGGAGATTTAATAATCATAGCATGTTTATTTTGGGTCGGTTATTTCTATAAAATGAACACAAGAACAAATAAAGAAATCCACAAAGCCCCATACAATACAACAACAGCATGTACACGCTTTCCATCAAAACGTTGAGTTGAACACGCCAGACAGTACAAGGCAAAGGACTGCATTTCACTGTGTGTGACTGTGTGCAAGTATGAAACTTATACCAGCAGAAATACTAATGCATTCACCCGTAAACATGCCATTCACCCACTGACACACACACACACACCTGCATCAACATCCCACATTCAGAGCGAGAGACTGTCATCTGTGAAAACAGTCCGTCTTTTAACCCAGAGCCAGCTCTGCATTCTGGGAGCAAAAAACATGGGTTTCATAACCCGCAAACACACAAGATCACTTCATCATGCTCACAAAATGTCAGACATCCATACACGGATATGACCAATTAGATAAATTTGGGTACTTAATGTAGTTGCATAGATAGAATAATGCTGATTGAAGCATAATTTATTAAGTATTAATTTGAATATTAAAATATTTAAAGTCTGTATTGTTATTGCAGTAACGACAAATGGCAAACTGTGAGATTTTCTTATGCATTTTCTAGTTCATTCATTTAAAGCATGACTGCAAACACACCGACATGTTCATTATAAGTGTGTAGAGACGCTCTGGTATCGTTCACACATGCTGGTCATTGCTGGACTCAGTGGAAAGACCCTCAGGGGACGTCGCTGTGTTTACTAGCAGGCATGTTGATCACAGATCTGATGTGGACTCTGACTGTGTCTTCAAACTTCAAACCAAGACACATATATAGGTCATTTCCACTATCTGCTAAATAAATAGGGACGTGAAAAGCAAATATTACAACTCCATTGACATTAGGGCTGCACAATATATCAATTCAGCATCGACTTCTGAAGTAATTCCCAACCGGGTCTTGATGACAAATCTCCTCCTAAAATGACAGCAACCTCTTTGTTTGCAAGTTTGTAACGTCGAGTGGGGATTATAATAACTAGCCACCACATTTACATATGATTACTGAATTTCTGAATACTGTTAGATATAATAAATATAATAAATAAATAATATAATAAATAAACTGTTTGTTTATTATATTTCATGCAGATAATCCCTATCAATCTCAATGAATCAATCCTGTGAAATTATGTTCATATTGCTGTATACATTGCAGACAAACAATACATCGCTATGTCATTCTTTTCCGTTATCGTGCAGCCTTAATCCAAATAATACAATAATATGATTACGATGTTTACATGAGTTGCTTTTTTGAATGTTCCTTTCAGGTTCCCGTTTTACATGTTATAGTACATAGTTTGATTAACGACATTGCTTCACCATTTCAAGGTAGTTTCCTCCAGCGTTTCACACAACAACAGTTTGTGTTCATCATGGCACCATATTTGGTTTTGGTCATTTTATTTTTTATTTTACGACAAGCTTAACTGCAGTAAATTCTCACACTATGTGTGTGAACAGACTACGGCAGATACAAACTCTCAAGTAACAGGCCATCTCTGATATTTCACTAGCTGTTCATTCATGCGCCTGCGACAAACTCTGAGGTACTTCAGCTTAGGTAGAGTTTCCTGAAAAGTACTACAAAATGGAAATAGTTTGATTACGGTGTTACAGGTCTGTAATGCACTTCAATGATGCGACTAATATGACTTAATTTGATTTCTGTTTACTATGATAATGACTTTGATCAGTTTTAAGGTCATCAAAAATTGCTGTTTACATGGTAGACTCTTAATCAAAGTATTGATTTAATCGTATTTAAATCAGAGTATTGGTGTTCATGTAAACAAACTGGCTATTACAATATATATTAGTCATAAAAATACAAGTCATAAACGTTCAATAGGCAGACTCTCTGAAGGGATAATTGATCATTTTGATGATTGCTTTTTTCATAATTGTTGGAGGCAGAAATCAAAATTGAATTTCGACTGATTGCATAGCATGCTTGCAAAGTTTCTTATAGTCAGGAGAATGTCTGTTAATGCAGCAGATATTAAGCAGCCTCTCTTCTACTGCTCTGAGAATTATTTGCCAATTGGCATGTAGTTGAAATGTAACTTACAAAGTACCCTTTTAGGCAAGTCATTTCATCCAGCAGCCATCTTTAAACCGCCTCTCGGGCATTCTGCTTGAAAAGGAAAAACATCAAATTCTCCAAAAGTGTTTGCCAAGCTTATAATTAAGTATCATATTTGGAATCACCAGTAAAACTAAACGACTGTCTCTTATGTTTCGTTTCCCAATCTAATGCGTATGCACTCTGGAAGGGAACGAGATCATGAAGCTATCCTCCTTCATAGCTGTTTTACACATTATTATCCTCTGAATAATGCCTCGTTAGGCTGCGCTTCTCTTTTGAACTAATTCCAAACTTGCACTTGATGGCAAATCTCCTCCCAAAACAATTGTCATCTTTGTTTAGATCTTTGTTTACATCTTTGTTTTGTGGTTATTTGAGGGTGACATGATGGCTTAGTGGTTGGCACTGTCACCTCACAGCAAGAAGGTCGCAGGTTTGAGCCCTTGCTGGGTCAGTTGGCGTTTCCCCCACAATTCAAAGACATGCGCTATAGGTGAATTGAATAAGCTAAATTGACTGTAGTGTATGTGTGTGAAGGCAAGAGTGTAAGGGTGTTTCCCAGTGCTGGGTTGCAGCTTGAATGGCATCGACTGTGTAAAACATGCTGGATAAGTTGGCAGTTCCTTCCACTGTGGCGACCCCTGATAAATAAAGGAACTAAGCTGAAGGAAAATTAAATGAATGATTTCACACAGATTACAAAACCAGAGAACATTTGTTTTTAAGTGTAGTTGGTTCATTTGAAAGTAGATTTCAAGCTTTATGTGGATATCTTTCTTGTGTGTGAAGCAATTAACCACAAAGGGTTCAAAACAATCTCAGAAACTGTTGTAAAAGCAAACGTCTGATCAGAGCGTCTACTCTGGAGAACTGTTACTCTATTGACCCTATTTAGGTATGTGGAAGGGCTCATGTTTTCGCAATTGTTTTAGAACTTATGATTCAGTCACCTATGGGAGAAACGACTAGGAATAATAAACAGCAGAAAACGGTCAAACTACTTGCTCCACAATCAAATGTGGTCATGACTATACGTAAAAAGTCGACTAATATAATAATAAAAGATCGGAAACGACATAACAAGCCATTTTTAACGTCTAAAAATCAATGGAAGTGAATGAGACCGGAAGTCTTGAGCCAAAAAAATTCTAATGGCGACGCCTGTTCGTACGTCAAGGATAAGGTCAATGGCAATCAATGTCTGCTGTATTACAAGGCATGGCTTCATATTGACCGTTACACTTTTCCCCATTTAAAACTATACAAGTCTCCTGTATTCTATAGTATGTGCTGGTCATCAATAAATTGTGCAAAAGCAACCATCAAAATAAAGTGATACCCAACTTCAGTTTGTAACCACAACTGAACATGCAATCTTTATGTAATCCTCTACATCAAATCCTTACGTAAGTAAAAGTGGACACAAACTCTGTGGTCCATATGGCTTATTGTGAGTTTTCACTGGTCTCCTGCAGAGCCCCGTGTCTCTCCTCCTCACCCTCTTACACAAACACAATGCCACATTCAGCAGACTGGCACACTGGTATTTAGTTTTTTACTATAGATTCACACACACATTGGCACTCATCCGCACACGTACACTCGCACACAGCCACTCATGCATGTGCATATTTAAGCAGTAACACAGCGACACGCTTCACCGCACATTTTTTAAAACCACTGCCAGATTCGACTCAATTGATATGCAAATGTGAGCGCAATCTAAATGGCTATTTGTGTTAGCAGAAAATATTTACAGTCAACAAACAAAACAAGCGGATATGATGAAACGGGAGGAGTTTAATTTGGATAAGGGTAGCATTAGGCATAAGTGGGGTCCATTAAATATAACCCTATACCGTATAATCCAACTACAGTCAATTACACTTGGCAATCAGGCGAGATGCACAGAAGCATCGAGACGCCAAAAACGGATATGAGAGGAGTTGCGTGTACTTTAAAAACTCGTAGGCATGCACGATGAGGGTTTAATTCAGTGAATACACAGGGAGCGGAGGGTCTGAAAGTTTGGGCCCTCGATGGGGTAGAGACTGGAACCGTAACTGGATCCACGACCTGCGTGTCAGCACCAGGAACTGGGCTGCTTTGTGCCTCTAATGAGACGCTCTGGCACGCTTTCATACACACATTCCAGCCAAAGAGAGGGAATGCATGAAAGAGAGAGGGATGGGGGACTGATAAACGCTACATCTGAAAGAAAGGAGGGGAAAATGAGATGGAGGGAGGAAGGGGACAATTAATGTATCTCATCTGCCAATAATAGAAACCCATCAAGTTCCTGTAAACAAGCCCCCACCTCTGTTAAAAAGTCGTTATTAAATTTTCTACAATTCACACTAAATCTTTGTTTAAAGCGGAGAGAATGTGAAATCTGCTTCTCTCCTTTAACCTCTGAAAATTGAATTTAAACTTTTGCCGTTTTTACTGAAAGGACTTCAGTAATTCCCAAACTTCAGCCTTGACACCAGAGTTCCTCTGTAATTTGGGCTTGCCTATTTTTGACCACTTCCAGAGGTATTCAAAAACACATTTGAATGGAGTGCTTTTATAGTATACTCATGTTGTCGAATTCGTTTGAACAGCCACAAAAGATCACCTACCCTCTGCCTACTGACCGAACAGGAATCTGACATGTTATGAAAAAGCATGTTATTCATTCATTCATCTGTTCATTAAAATAGGGTATTCATTCTTCTGTGTGTTCCTAAACACAAAAAATTAGGACTGAAATCACTCTTAAAGGGTCACGAAATACCAAAACATGTTTTGAGCTGTTGACAGTCATAAACGTGTCCCGCGCTGCTATAAACACTATTAAGACACATATATTTCGCTAAAGAGTGAAAATTGGTTGTTTTTGCGTTATTTCTAGCAAATTCGTTCTTCCAGTTTGAAACTAATTTTTGAAGCTGCGTCACGCCGATGAAATCCATGCGTGTATTCCAGCGTGGAGAGTGGACGTCTGTGGACGAGTGCGTCGTGAAATCTCTGGGTTAGTGGCGTTAATTCATGAGAAAGACTTGGTTCAAACCAATCAGTGCGCTCTATTGTGTATGCGGCGCAACTTCATTAATATGCATGATAGCTTCGAAGATTGTTTGTACCTGTTGCAGTGTTCAGACGGCAGAGAGACGCCACATCGTGTTGCTAAAACAAGTGGAAAAAGAAGAATTGTTTGGAGACACAGGTCATCAGTGTTGTGTTTATGTGCTGCAACAAAGGTTTTGTTTACATTTCCCCGCTATGAGAGCACAGCTGGACTCTCGCGACACGCAGCAGAAATGCGTTTGTAAGGAACTTTTTTTTTTTCTTCACCCGAGAGCTTTTCGCATCTGGAAATGGTAAAATCCTGATTTGCCGCTCGTCTCCTTTTAAAACAGACGCCGCTCCAGTTCCTGTTGATTGTCCTATCTTGACAGATCTGGTAAGCGATCAGTTGTCTTTGTTTATTTGTTCAGATGGCAAAGTTAGTTTCGTATCATCAGCAGTACTCTTTCAGTGTTTAAAGACAGACCTTAGTTAAAATGATTAGAACAGTTACTGAGTTTACAGTACGTTAATATTACTACAATATTATAGACTGAAAGATCCGCTGTAAATGCTGCTCTCCGAGTGTAAACATGTAAACACTGCAGTCAAACAATTACTGTCGCGTAGAATTTTCACCGCATTTTGTGACAGGATAGTCTATACACACACAGCTTTCTGACGCTACCTACCGTGCGCATGCAAGTTACCGAGAAATGTGGAGGTGTTTATTTCTCTCATACGCTGCGCGGTATCAAACGCTCCATTAAAACCACACTCTTAGCAGTTTCTCGTGGGGGACATGCAGGAAATGTTCCTGGATAAAAGTGAAAGTGCCAAACTGCAGTTAAAGTCAACAAACCAAGAATTTGGCAAATAATTCGATGACTGATGTCCATGTAAACACAGTCACTGTCTTTTTCCCCTGCGTCTGTGTGTTTCTTTTGCCCATTTGAAAATCAGCACATGCACAAATGGAAACTCCCATTTTTATGCAAAACCTTCCCTCTTTCCCTCCCCCGACACTTTTACCTAAACCAAGCTGGACACACCCACTTTCCTGAGCTTTTCCAAAATAGAGGTGTGAAAACACCCCGCTAAGACAGGGAGGTTTCGTGACCCTTAAAGCCATGTAAAAAGGGTTCAATTGATAAAATCAATGAAATCTGAAGACAACTGGATACAAGAGATCCAGTTATGTGTTAATAGCAGATGAAGTTGTAATAAAAGGCTTTCATATCAGGCTTTTACACAGTCTAACCACCAGACCTGGTTCCCTAAGAACTAATTTCCCCCTGTACCATTGTCCTGCTTGCATTTGCACCCTCACTAGGAACCCTAATGTAACCCGTCAGCAATGTAACCCAGCTAACAACAACATAAAGCTGTTCTATATCTTATGTATTTGCCAATTAACATACACTTGTATTACTGTTAGTTCATATTGTATTGTACTGGATTAGACTGCTGATATAAATAAGGAACTAATTTAGTTCACTCAAATGGCATTCCTTGACCTAAGGTCATTCTTAGGTCCTTCAGTGTTAATGCACTAAAAATCAAGTATTTCTGCTAATGGTTCTTCCAACTGTGGAAAAAGTTCCTCCAATAGGAAAGTGCCTGTATATACTACAAACTGTATATATTAAAAACATGGCCTCAACATGTCTTTTGCCAGCAGCTGAGAACTCAACATCGAGCAATTTAGCAAGTTGCATATCAATGCCTTAGCTGCTGTCCAATAACACATCAATGCCTTAGCTGCTGTGCAATAACAATCTCAAATGGTATGGCAAGTTTAGCAGAGACAAACAGTAAATGCACAAATCCAGTTCACGTTTACCCTCATGATTAATCTAGTAGCGGCAAAATGGAAACATAAATTGAGCCACTTTGGCCTGTCACGCGCACTTGATTCAGGTGTGAAGTGTCAGTGGAAACAGGGCACCAGTGTGTGCTCCGAGTGCCAGAACGGCCTGAACTTTCTGCCTCCGCCGTGACCTCTGTGCTGAAACGGAGCTCCTCTGGTGTGTCTGACACCTTTCCCCACACTGCTGTTTCACGTTTCTCACTCGGGGGCCGCAGCTTATCCACACTGTCCCTGCTCTCAGGTGTTTCCTAATGACAGTTTTCATCTGCCAACATACAGCACCTCCTCTGCACACAAACACCAAGAAGCTACGATACAATGAAGGCACAGTTCACCCACAAATTAAAATGTACTCACCCTAAAGTGATTCCAAACCTTTGAGTTTCTTTATTCTGTTGAACACACAAGAAGATATGTTGGTAAAAACCCTAACCATTGACTTCCATAGTAGGGAAAATAGGGTATATGTCGAACGTCACGTGGCCAAACCGGATCTCTGGGTAGACCTTTTCCGCTTATCGCCTTTTCATATGCGCCATTGGTTTGTTATTGAAAGTTGAAAGCATCTAAGTTGTTCAAACTGCTTTATGTTTGGTAACCAGATGATTGCTGGTTCATTACCAAAAGAAAGCCAATGGTGCAAGACACATAGGGCTGCACCAGCTCAACCTGTGCCTGTACTGTTTTACATTTACACATTGGGCAGATGCTTGACCCACGACCTTGGCATTGGTAACGCCATTCTCTTCCAGCTGAGCTACAATGACAACAGTTCAGCTTACAGTAGAGAGAAAGAAATATGGAACGGATCAAGGTACAATGGCCAGGGATACTTAATTTTCCATGTTCTGCTCCAACTTCCACTGTCTAAATTTGGCATACATGCTTGTGATGAGCAAGGATGTCTGCATAGTCTGTTCTTATGATAAAAATTGCATTACAAGGACAGCATGCCAACCACTGTGGAACAAGGATGGCCGAAGTTTGGTCGTTACATTTATGCATTTAGCAGACGCTTTCATCCAAAGTGACTTACATCTGAGCGGGGAATCTCAAGGGAATCACCTCAGCCGCGATTATTATTGATGTGGATATTTATTCGCTCTCCCCACCTACAATTCTTGCTGGTGCCAGGACTCAAACGCTCAACCTTTGGATCCCAAGTCCAACTCTCTAACCATTAGGCCATGCCTATACCCACATTAAGCCATCCCTATACCCATTATTACACTATACCCACATTAGGCCATCCCTATACCCACTATTACAC